>WSFP011329670.1:0-39297 GCA_009831015.1 Picea engelmannii
TGTTTAAATCAGAGAAAATTTTATACTATGTTTTAGAACTGTGTAAGTTTAATTTTTGACAAAAGTGACTTGAGCAATTTAAGTAAAATAAAGAGAATATCTTAGTTGAAGCTCGTTTTATTTAATTCCTTATCTCTTGACTATCTGTGTGTTAAAATAATATTTTTGGGAGTGGATGTTGTGGTTGACTGTGTTGTATACTTTATTGCATGCTTGGAAAACGATGATTGAATAGTTAAAAATCTCTATAAAGCATCTGAAAGAAGAGATAGTGATTTTTCTGCATAATAGTGTTCTATTTTAGCATGTCCTCAAATCATATGCTAGAAAGCTTAGAGGATATCAGATTTGTGTGGACTTTAGGAAATAATCTCAAATATGAAAAAACATTAAAAGTCCTTATAAATGATTATTGAGGTAAAATAATTAGGAAATAAACATGAAATTTTCCTAATTAAATCTTTGTCTTAGGATCAATTTCTTTAAATTTAGTAATAGTAGTAAAGAACAATAATAAGGAAATAAAATTTACTCATTTACCAACGAGAATGGAGAGATTATAATTATATTTTTAATGGAGAAATTTCCTTGGAATATAAACTTTTATTAAAACCCTTTATAAAGACTGGAAATTTATATTCTTCCTTTTCTTATTTTCCTGTAAGAGAAAATAATTTCATTTAAATTCTCCTAGTAATAAAACCATACAGGAATATGGAAATATATGTATATATATGTCTATATACATATTACTATTATCATTATTATGAATATTATTATTATTTTATTGTGAAAATGGAGGCTAAAGTTCCTGGAGCGTGAAAGACTTGAGACCAAAATAAAATATAAATTAATACGATTCCAAATGCCAAAGTACACCAAGGAATAACCCATGACTAAATTCCTAAACATCTCATGGTCTTCATAAATCTGGGAGTTTGGAGCTCCGGGGGTACGAGATGTTTGGGTGAAGGAATCCACGAGCCAAATTCGTCGAAAGTCGAACCCTACTTTTCCATGTACAAGGTTTCTTAGATAATAATTATAATTAATTACATTATTGTATTTTAATGTCATCAAGCAACATAATTTGTCATAATATACCTTTATTACAATATAGATTATATTATAATCCCAAATTAATTTAGGGTACTTAAATCATAATGTAATACAAGTGGGTCCCCTTTGGAACTCTGGGACTCCGGGTTATTTGAGAATGAAGAATTGTGTGGAAGGTGTGGACCCGAATATCTTCTCCTTCATTCCAATATTAAATATTAAATGTAATATTAGAGATTATTTAAACCTGGGTGAGATTTTCGAGATGTATAATATAATATATTATATTATACTAAATTTTATTAAATTGGTTACACATGAATGAAGCTGACTCTTTTAAAGATTAAATAATGTGGTAGTGTGTACAAGTGGGGCCACTTCGGGGCTTTGGGACTCCGGGGCTCCGAGAGATTTGAGTCTAAAGAACATGTTGGAGAGTTGAAGGAGATTGACCCTCACATTTCAAATATCAAATATAATATTGGGGACCTTATAAACCTGGGCGCAATTTCCAAAAAGGTGTAATATAAAATATTTTAAATGAGTTTATTATGATATTGGTATGTGGTAAAGTACCGACCCTTTTTCCTTTTTAATTTAATATTTAATGCGAAACCATGTGTAAGTATGGATCCTTCGTGAGTTTAGGACTCTGGGACTCCGAATGTTTGGGATAATATAAGGAACATGCTAAAATGGTTGAAGTCTCGAACCTACCTCCCTGCATTCCAAGGTTAGAATATTATTAAACAAAATTAATTATATTGCATGATGGTATAATTACTTGTATTTGCATAAAGACATAATATACGTGGGACCTGTTATCCCCGATTTCTAGGGATAACTATGAGATCATGTCTCGAGGCCCACAGGTCCTAGACATGGAGTACCGAGAGAAGGATTGACCTAAGCATGGCCCTGGAGGGCCCATCCTTCTTCTCTTTCATCAGACTCGCCTTGTCAGCAACAACAATATCCATCACCTTCATCTTGGACTTGTATTGGAGAAGACTCTGGCTCCATGAGGTAATTGGTCCAGGTATCATGGTATGTGTCACTTTTGATCATTATAACCTTTAGATATATGCATCTTAGTCCTTTTATTTCTAACAACTGCTTGGATCTTACATTGACCCACTTGACCATTGTTGAGGGGATTGACAGGGTGTCCTAGCAAGCCTGTACCCATAGGTTTTGGTTTTCCACCCAGGGGATTTCTGAAAATCCATTGTCTGCTCCCATCATATCATCACTTTTTCATCTTATCTCCCGCTCATCTGTCCCATTCCCCTAGTACGAGCATTAGGATGATCTGTTTGTGGGGTTGCACCTTATCTCGTGGGAAGAAGGGGCTAAATGCCCAGAAGGTAAAAGCAATTGGTAAAAGATAAAAGCCATAAAAATGAAACCTAGAGATGCCTCGCCCAGGGATCCCCGAGAAGGCAATAAGAAGCCTCTCGGCAAGAAACAAGAGGGACCCTAAGAAAAATAACAAAACAAGACCTAGACAAGGGGATAGGGGGTCTCATCATGAGCCAACCTATTATGTTCATGGGTACCTAACAGCATGACATTGCCACTATCTGGTTACCACGCTAGGGCAATGACCTTTGGTTGCATGGCCAAGGGAAAGGGGGTCTCATCACGAGCCATCCTTATCATCTATGTGAAAGTACTTGTGGGTAACACTGTCAGCTCTGGTCACCATGCCAAGGCAGTGTCCTCTAGTTAGTCCTTGAAATAAAAGAAAGAATAAAGGCAAGAAAGGGCTTGGAAAAAATTGCATCCATGACAGGTACAACTCGCCTTCTACAAAGGCACCCACAGGTAATATCATGCATCCCTTTCTCTCACTCTACCCGTATGTCTGGACATCCCTTGTCCACACCACCTCATTTTACATGGCTTGGATGATACCCCTTAGAGACTTTCCTTTCCTTATGGATACTATCCCAATAGGGTGTCTTGTCTTTTTCTTCAGCCTTGTATTGTAGGTCTTTGTAATATCTGTGAGCTATTGGATGATATATCAGGGTTTTTATGCATATGTCTGATAATATTAATGATGAGACGTGATTAACATTGCTATGATCCCTGTGACTAATGAGCCCATGGAGGGTGAAGTTTTTGATGTGCAGGGCCATGCCCGATGGACAGGTACCACGTGGACCGGTGCACATGGGGAGATGATTAGTTTGGACCTCCATGGGGCTGAAGAGCCCATCAAATGGTTGCCGAGACCCCATCAGGGGCAGAGACAGGACATTGTTTGGTTGAGCTTTTGCACCTGAGAAGAAGAAGGACGTTCCATCATGGACACTTTGGTTGAGCCTAGCCTAGGGGGGTTGACCCACTTCCAATGGAACGTTTCTCTTTGATGGCCCAGGACGTCACCTAGGAGCCATTGACGTTACCTTGAGTGTGTGATAGTTTGACAGGGCAACTGGCACGTGTGGCATGATTGGGAGGCCCAAAGAGGGCCAACGTTTTGTCATTTTGTGCCGCATTTGCCCTGAAAAGGGGCTAACGTCTCCCTCAATAGGGCTTGACGTCTTGCTTATGATCAGTTAGGGCTTTGATTTGATAATTTAATGTAAAAATAGTATAATTTTGGTTTAAAGCCTTGTCGACTATTTTTAATGACCTAAATTTAATTAAAGGTCATGATACAGTATATATTGAGGAGTTTTCCCCTCATTTTGACAATAACACACAACTCACACTCTTGTGAGATCTTATTTTTGCGCTCTATTTGGGGTATTTCATCTTTTAAGTGAGGCGCACTTGTTGAAGGAAGGATTTTCTTGGCATTTTTGGCGTTTCTCTTGAAGGAAGGTTTACAACTAGGGTTTGCAATGCTATTTCTTCATGATATGTAAGTGTTTTTTCTGCAAAACTTCTTAATTGAATGGTTGTAGGCTTATATTCTTGCATTTATTTATAAACTTTGTTGATTTAAAACCCTAGGTGACAAGAACACAAGTAGGTCCTTGTTTCATGTCCCCTAAAAGAGAAATATTCAGCCATTGAAGAAGGAAGGAAGAGCCTAGCCATTGCTACACTCTTATTGCTTCTTCCCTTGTGCTAGCCGTATCTTTCAAAGGTCAAGAAGGAGAAGAAGTCCCAGGCCTAGGTTAACTACACCTAGGGCCATCCTGCTTCTAGGGTTTGGTGATAGGGCCTTTCCATTGCAACACTCTCCCTCACCAATTCTACCTCCAAGAAGATATATTGACTTTTCAATAGAACTTGTACCTGGAGCAGTGCTAATATCTAGAGCACCATATAGAATGAGTACACTAGAGCTAGTTCAACTCAAACTACAGCTAAAGGAGATGTTGTACAAAGGTAACATTCAACCTAGTGTGTCTCCTTGGGGAGCACCAACTCTGTTTGTGAAGAAGAAGGATGTCACACTCAGGTTGTGCATAGACTATAAACAACTCAATAAGATGACCATTAAGAATAAGTATCCCTTTCCAAGGATTGATGACTTGTTTGACCAATTAAGGTGTGCTACAATTTTCTCCAAGATTGACTTGAGGTCTAGATACCATCAAGTCTAAATTAAGGATGAATACATCCACAAAACAACCTTTAGGACAAGGTATGGGCACTATGAATTTGTGGTGGTGCTATTTGGGCTTACCAATGCACCAACCACTTTTATGTGCTCAATGAATAATGTACTCAGTAAATTCTTGGACAGATTTATGTTGGTTTTCATTGATGATATCCTAATCTATTCTAAAAGTAGTGAATCGCATGAAAAAAATATCAAGTTAGTGCTTCAAGTGCTAAGAGAATATCAACTCTATGCAAATTTTAGTAAATGTGACTTTTTCCAAACACAAGTCCATTACTTAGGCCATGTTATCTTTGAAGGAGTGGTAGTTGATCCTGAAAAGACTAAATCCATTATGGATTGGCCTACCCCAAAATATGTATCTGATATTAGATCCTTTATGGGCCTAGCAGGATACTGTAGAGGGTTCATAAAGGGTTTTTCCAAGATTGTCTTACCAATCACCTCCCTCCAGAAAAAGGGAGTTAAATTCATTTGGACATCAGAATGTGAAGAGAGATTCCAGCAACTGAAATACCTTCTAACCAATGCACATCTGTTGAATATTGCAAACCCAAAAAAGGAATTCCTTGTGTGTACATATGCCTTCAAGGAAGGCCTCAGAGAAGTCCTTATGCAAGAAGGGCATGTGATTTGCTACAAATCCAGAAAATTGAATGAGAATGGAATTAATTATGTGACCCACGATTTGGAATTGGTTGCCATAGTACATGCTTTAAAAATGTGGAGGCATTACCTCCTAGGTAGAATATTTTTGCTTATGACAGACCATAGTTGGTTGAGATATTTGTTTGTTCATCCAAAACTCAATGCTAGACACGTTAGGTGGATGGATCTCCATAGTGAGTTTGATTTTGAAATAAAACATATTAAAGGAAAAGAAAATAGGGTGGCTGATGCCCTTAGTAGAAGTATGGAAGTGATTCACTTGGCAATTGTAAGCACCAGTGAACCAGAAATCAAAGAAAGAGTCAAAAGTACACAAGAACCAGATGCATTTTTCAAAACTGTGAAATCATACGTAGAGGAAGAGCTCAAATGGATGAAATATGAGGGCTATCAATTGTTGAATCATGGCCCGCTAACTTACAAAAGTATGTTGTATATTCTAAATTGTGACAACTTGAAGAGGTTCATAATGGATGAACTACATAAAAGACCATATATTGGTCATCCGGGTTATCAAAAAATGATCATAGCCACTAAGAAACGGTTTTATTGGCTCGGAATGTAAAAGGAAATAGTTGATTACTTAGATAAATGTCTATAATTTCAGCAGGTTAAGGTAGAACACCATAATCCAGTGGGGTTGTTGCAACCCCTACCAATTCCCGAATGGAAATGGGAAACCATCTCTATGTATTTCATCACAAGATTGCCCAAATCGACCAAGCAAAATGACACCATTATGGTAGTTGTGGAAAAACTGAGCAAGGTTGCTCACTTTATCCCCGTCAAGTCAACTTGCAAGGCAATAGATATTGCCAATATTTTCATGAAAGAAATATTTAGATTGCATGGCATGCCCAAGGAAATCATATCATACAAAGATACAAAATTTACTTCAAATTTTTGAAAATATCTGTTTGTTGGCCTTGAAAATAAATTGGTATTTAGTACAAACTATCACCCTCAAATTGATGGGTAGACAAAGAATGTAAACCAAGTGTTAGAGGACATGTTAAGGATTCATGTGATGCATCATCCCAAGAAGTGTGAAGACTACCTACCACTGATAGAATTTTCTTATAACAATGGCTATCAAGAGTCATTGAAGATGAGCCCTTTTGAGGCTCTATATGGTAGACAATGCAATATTACAATCAACTGGAATAACCTAGTAGACAGAATTACACTTGGGCCATATATGCTAAAATAAATGGAACAATAAGTAGTTCAAATAAAACAAAATATGAAAGTAGCTCAGGATGTACAGAAAAGTTTTGTAGACAGAAAGAGAACTCCTAGAGAGTTCAAAGTCAAGAATCATGTGTATCTCCGAGTTAGGCCCTGAAAAAGTTCCTTGAGAATGGGAACTTGTGCCAATATGGAACATCGGTATTGTGGACCCTTTAAAATTTTTGATAGAGTGGGACCTATATCATATAAACTAGCACTTCCTCCCATAGTGAAGGAACATGATGTTTTCCATGTTTCGTTATTGAAGAAATATGTACATGATTCTAATCATATAATGGATTGGTATGTGATTCAGGTCGAACCAGAGGGAGAATTCCTTCCAGAGCCACAATGCATAATAGAAAGGAAATAAATCCCACTCAAGAACAGAACCATTGCACAGGTTAAGGTGTAGTAGAAACACTTTGGTTCAAATGAAGATACATGGGAAATGGAGGATGCCATGAAATAGACATGCCCATTTTTTTTTACTGTTGTACATAAAGAGCACAGTGACAGGTAGAACACCAAGGACAATGTTCCTTTAAGGGGGAATGGATTGTAATACTCATGTTTCCCCAATTTGTAAATATAACTATATCCTGCTAAAATACTATGGGCAGTCTGATTATGTGTGGATGATGGAATTGATGAACCTTTTGATAGAAGGTAATGTATATATATTTTCGTTACTAATTAAAATGGAAATTATTGCATAATTGTTAAAGGGGTTGCCAAGGTAGATCATGATGTATGAGAGATATGGTGAGGGGAACCAACAATGGTTTAGATAACCCCTACCAGACCAGTACATTGTTGGATTTAAATTCTTTAGACCCAGAATAGTCCTCTAACCTAGAGAATTTAATTACCAGTCAAGATGGTAGTTGAGAAGTCTTCTTCAAGAGTCAATGAGGAAATGGGAAGAGTACCCATCTGGAAACTCCCTGACTTGACCCACGAAATTGGGATTTGGACCAACAAAATTTTGCTGAGGAAGGTAAGAAAAGGAAAACAATTCGTGGGAAAAGGGGGAGGATGCAAAATGAATGGGTCTAGTGACCATTTTCTAAAGAGAGAGGGCATGTGCAACTCTCTGGTTCTGAAGAGAACTAAGAAACAAATATGTTCTAGGTAAAGTAATTTTCTAGGAAGAGTTTTCAGTCCAAGCTAATAAACAGGGTTGCAGAGAAGATGAGAGACTGAGGAAGCACTCATTGCAAACCCCCTTGCTTGGTGGAGAGAAAACCGATCTGCCAATTTCATGTGGGAGGAGGAGAGTATCCTTCATCCCTGGTTGTTGCTGAATAGAAGGAAGAGTCTCTCTCATAGCATCATGATCTAGATAGGGGGTGGACAACGATAAATTCGTCTAGGAGTTGTTGTGCCTACGGTTGGGAGAAAAGGGAACCCCTTTTAGCAGTTGCATCACTATCTAGTTTCTAGAAAAGTATATTTGCTTAAATCTCTATAGTGTTTAGGTGAGAGATAATTTATACTATGTTTTAGAACTGTGTAAGTTTAATTTCTGACAAAAGTGACTTGAGAAATTTAAGTGAAATAAAGAGAATGTCTTAGCTGAAACTCATTTGATTTAATTCCTTTCTCTTGACTATCTGTGTGTTAAAATAAGATTTATGTGAGTGGATGTTGTGGTTGACTGTGCTATACAGTTTAATGCATGCTTGGGAAATGATGACTAAACAGTAAAAAATCTCTATAAAACATCTGAAAGAAGAGAGAGTGTTTTTTTTGCATAATAGTGTTCTATTTTAGTATGTCCTAAAATACTATGCTACAAAGCTTAGAGGATATCATATCTGTGTGGACTTTAGGAAATAATCCCAAATATGGAAAAATATTAAAAGTCCTTATAAATGATTATTGAGGCAAAATAAGTAGGAAATAAACATGAAATTTTCCTAATTGAATTAAAATACAAAAGTTCTAAAAATTCTATTTGGGGCATAAATAAACATATATGTTAAACTTGTGTTAAATCTCCTAAATTTGGAAAGAATTCCCATAAATTTTGGTGGGCAGTAAATCCTGGTAGAAATACCAAAATTTAGTGTGGAGGTAAATCTTTGTCTTAGGACCAATTTCCTTAAATTTTGTAAGAGTAGTAAAGAACAGTAATAAGGAAATAAAATTTACTCATTTACCCACGAGAAATGAGAGATTATAATTATATTTTAATTTCCAGAATGGAGAAATTTCCTTGAAATATAAACTTTTATTAAAACCCTTTATAAAGATTGGAAATTTATATTATTCATTTTCTTATTTTCATGTAAGAGAAAATAATTTCATTTAAATTCTCCAAGTAATAAAACCTTGTAGGGATATGGAAATATATGTATATATATGTCTATATACATATTATTATTATCATTATTATTAATATTATTATTATTTTATTCTGAAAATGGGGGCTAAAGTTCCTGGAGCATGAAAGGCTTTAGACCAAAAGAAAATATAAATTAATACAATTCCAAATGCCAAAGTACACTAGGGAATAACCCATGACTAAATGCCTTAAACATCTCATGGCCTTTGAAACTCCAAGAGTTCGGAGCTCCGAGGGTGTGAGATGTTTGGGTGACAGAATCCACGAGCCAAATTCGTCGAAGGACAAACCCTACTTTTACCTGTACAAGGTTGCTTAGATAATAATTATAATTAATTACATTATTGTATTTTAATGTGATCAAGCAACGTAATTTTAATATACCTTTATTACAATATAGATTATATTATAATTCCAAATTAATTTAGTGTACTTAAATCATAATGTAATACAAGTGGGTCCCCTCCAGAAATTTGGGACTCCGGGTTATTTGAGAATGAAGAATTGTGTGGAAGAGTCGAAGGTGTGGACTCGAATATTTTCTTCTTCTTTCCAATATTAAATATTAAATGTAATATTAGAGATTATTTAAACCTGGGTGAGATTTTGGAGAGGTATAATATAATATATTATATTATACTAAGTTTTATTAAATTGGTTACATGTGAATGAAGCCGACTCTTTTAAATATTAAATAATGTGGTAATGTGTACAAGTGGGGCCACTTTGGGGCTTCGGGACTCGAGGGCTCCAAGAGATTTGAGTATAAAGAACGTGTTGTAGAGACGAAGGAGATTGACCCGTAGAACTCTCTCTCTCTCTCTCTCTCTCTCTCTCATTTTAAATATTAAATATAATATTGGGGACCTTATAAACCTGGGCGTAATTTCCAAAAAGGTGTAATATAAAATATTTTAAATGAGTTTATTATGATATTGGTATGTGGTAAAGTACCAACCCTTTTTCCCTTTTTAATTTAATATTTAATGTGAAACCACGTGTAAGTATGGATCCTCTGGGAGTGAGGGACTCCGAATGTCTGGGATAATAGAAGGAACAAGCTAAAAGGGCCAAAGGCCCGAACCTACCTCCCCGCATTCCATGGTGACAATATTATTAAACAAAATTAATTATAGTGCATGATAGTATAATTACTTGTATTTGCATAAAGACATAATATAGATGGGACCCTCTCCGGAACTCTAACATTCAGGAGATTTGGGTATGTTTGTAAAGGCTTGATGAGGAATTTTTCCAAAGTCTGGAGGCTTAGGTATTAATTGATACTAATAATCCTAAGTGATCCTGATCCGAAAAGATATTTTAAATGACAATGGTTGAGTTACTAATGCATGTGTTAATTAACCAATTAGGAGGTTGAATGAAAGAGGAAGAAATATGGCAGCCACATAAACATATATAGATCTGAAATAAAGCATAAAACAACAACAAAACATAACACCAATGTGATAACGGAGTTCGACAATCTCGTTTACGTCTCTGGGCCTTTGTCTCAGTGGGTGAGGCTTTCTTATTTATGTTCAAAGATTTAAAATGTCAATACAACATTGACAAAAGGTTACAAAACTGATCTGGTCTTGTTCTACCAGATATCAAGAACCCAACAGAAGAAACGCCACTCAAATCGGGTGACTGGAGCTCCCAGAAATGGCCCGCAAAGGTGCGCTCCTCAACAACTTTCCTACATAAAAATGGCTTTGGCTTGGAAAATATTCAGCATAAACCTACTCCGAATGTCCTCCCATGGCCTCAAGAAGGATTGGTTTATATATATCTAAAGATGGTAACCATCTCCCAAGTTCCCCCCAATATCTAGCCTCAAAAGGGACCAATATCCCCCAAAAAGGGGCAAAAATCTCCAAAAACAGTTGAATAAATCAAATAAAAACCATATTCTAAAGTTAGAAACCCACTTTTCAAATATATTGGGCTAAGCCCCTCTGGTCCGGGTGCGCACCCCCTCTATAGGGTCACATTGGCTCATATGGCCAAGTGCCAGCCCCTTACTTCGTTGGCTCCTGGATTCATGGTGCTTGCATTAGACTTGGGCCCAATCATACAGGATGAGCCCCCCGCTGATCGACCCTCTTGGTGGTTGACCCATGGTCTCGTGGTGGCAGGTGATATCACTGGATCCCAATAGAATCAGGGCTAGTCCCCAACTGTTATATCTGCGTCATGGCTTGTTGTGTGGTTGGTGGTCGTGTGGATGCATGTAACCAAGGTTGGGGCTAGACCCCAACCCTTACCACCTCCGCCCAGAACCATAGTTTAATTCAAATATTACATTTGTCATATGGTTAAACAAGTGTTATAGCAAGCGAGTTGGTAACCCAGACTGCCAAAAGCACTTCCCCTAACCATAGGTCATGCAGTCGATTCTCGGGAGGTCCAAAACCAATTTTTGCACAAACAACCAACGACCCAATCCATGGGTGCCACATGCAACACGTTGTTCACCACTAATCTGCCACGTGTCAAGCACCCAATAAATGTTGAGTGACCATGTCAACAACCACTTCTACATTATCACACCTTCCACGTGTCTGTACCTTCCATGTAAGTTGTATGGGCGTGCCACATGTCACCCCTGTAGTGGTGACATGTGTCACCCCCAGATTGGTCCACCCGTCTTGTCCACGTCAGCATCCGTACGCCTAGTCACCCTGCCACATGTCAATCTATATGCTCGGTCAGCTGCCAACTGTGCCTGCCACGTTAGTTGTACAACCATACGACCTGTACAGTCATCTTCCACGTGACAATGTACAGACTATACAGTCATCATTTTTTGCATGTTTTTCAAAATGAACATATCTCCATATCTGGAGCATATGACATTCGTTTGAGCCCATTCAAGTTGCATTGGGTTCGTATCAATGATACCTACGCACATGTCTATTTTGAAGCCATTATGAGAACTTTTATTTTTAGGCCTTTTTGAGCCCCATCAAGAGCCCCATCAAGCTCCTGGATCGAAATCTGGATCACACCTCCCCACTAAGGACCTTTTGGTCCCACAAAAGGTTACTGACCAATCATCAAGCTCGGGATAGGCCACCTGGCTTGTTCCCTGTCTTTGAACTCTATCCTGTGCACCTGTCTCATCAAAATCAACTGTAACACAATCATGACAACTAACAACATATTGTTAGTCATTTGAACCCTGCCACATCTTACTAAATATACTATCATCCATGTAGACAACATTACTAATGATAGCATAAAAAACATGACTGCAAATGAGATAATATGTTTTTAATATTTGCACGACATTAGCTTATCTTGAAGCAAACTATGATTGATTTTCCATTCTACAATCATCTCATGTTCTTGCTTAAGATCTATTACTTGATTTGAAACTCTTGAACTTCCTTCTTTAATTGTTCCATTGTTTGAAGAGTTTTATTTTCCTTTACATGATGAGTATGAACCACATATTCTTGACCTACTTTGGTTAAATGATATTGATGCTTTGCCCTATAGAAGATTGTCTTACGATCATACAAGTATGGACTACCTAAGACCATTCCACATTCACTTAGTGGCACCACATCACATGTTACCTCATCTACAAACTTAGATGAAATTGCAAATTTTAATGTGCACTGCTTGGTTATGTGCATTTGATGATTGTTGCTTATCCATTTAAGTGTGTAGGGCTTATGATGTATTTTTGTTTTTAATCCCAATTTCTTAACCAATTCATCTAAAATTAAGTTAGATTGATATACACTATCTATCAATGTGTCAACCTTAGTGTGCCTCATGATGACCTTGATGTGAAACAAGTTACTTCTACAATCAAATCCTTCACCAATTTTACCTGTCATACCAACCAATGAGACTTTAGATTTGTCACTTGAATCTGATCCCAAGTCTATGGGTCATGTTGTTGCTGCAACTGTTTGCCTCCCTTTCTTTTCCTTGAACCACTTTGGTCTCTTCTCAGGATGCAATTGCCAACAATGGTCCTCATCATGCCCCTCTTTCTTGCAATGCTTGCAAGAGGGCTTCTCTTCCTTTCTTGTCACTGCATTTGAATTATTTCCATGCCACTTCCTTTTATCCTCTTTCTTTGAAGACAATTCCCCTGATACTCCAACACCTATTTTCCCTGCTTCAATGTATGCCGCTTGAACAGAAACCTCATCAAGATTAGTTGGTCCAAACATGAATACAGTATTTCGAATATGTGCAGGTAAACCTGATATATACTTCATAAGAGTTTCTTGGGTATGTAAAGGAATATCTAACATCAATGCCATTTTAAGAAATCCATCTTTGTATTCTTGCAACATTTGTCCTTTTCTTAGTTTTAAATCTTGCCATTCAATTAACGCTTTCTCTTTATAACCCAAAGGATAGAATTTCTTTCTAAGTGCAGAAACAAAACTTTTCCATGATGGAAATACATTACCCACTTGTTGCATGCCATTTTGCAACTTTCTTTGCCACCATATGAGTGATGTGCCTGCAAGTCTAAGGGATACCAACTTGATCTGAGTTGCCTCATCCTTGATCTGTTGCACACTGCAATAAACCTCCATATGTATGACCCAATTTTCAAGTCTCTCTGCATTAACCTCACCATCATATATGGGTAATTTGAATTTAACATCCAATTTTAATAAAGGCATTTCATTCTTATGTTTATGGACATGTTTGTTTGCATTGGATTTAGAACTTGAACTTGAAGAAGAAGGAGGTGAAGATGGAGTTGAAGGAGGAAATTTAGGAGTATACTCTCCTTATTTACTTTTTCCCTTTGACGATTCACCCAGATTTGGTCTCTTTCATTCCAAGTAATCCTCATACAAAACCTTCATCATCTCCGACATGGTGAAGAAATTTTTTCGAAACTCTTTCTCATATCGAGAAAGTCCCTCTTCCGATGCCATCTTCTCACTTTGAGAAGTTCTCTTTCTCAATCCAATCAATGGATTCTCTTCAACAAGCTCTCCTTCACCACAATGTATCTTTTCCCTAGTTAACATGCAAAACTCAAATCCAAACGTCAACTAGCTCTGATACCACTTGATCCAAAAAGATCTTTTAAATGACAATGGTTGAGTTATTAATGCATGTGTTAATTAACCAATTAGGAAGCTGAATGAAAGAGGAAGAAATATGAAAACCATATAAACATATATAGATATGAAATAAAGCATAAAACAACAACAAACCATAACACCAATGTGATAACGGAGTTCGACAATCTCGCCTACGTCTCTGGGCCTTTGTCTCAGTGGGCGAGGCTTTCTTATTTCTGTTCAAAGCTTTAAAATTTCAATACAATAGTGCCAAAGGGTTACAAAATTGATCTGCTCTTATTCTACCATATCTCAAGAACCTAACAGAAGCAATGACACTCAAATTGGATGACCGAAGCTCCCAGAAATGGCATGCAGAGGTGTGCTCCTCAAAAACTTCCCTACATAAAAATGGCTTTGGCTTGGAAAATATTCATAATAAACCTGCTCTGAATGTCCTCCCATGGCCTCAAGAAGGCATGGATTATATATATATGAAGTTGGTAACCATATCCCAACTCCCCCCCAAGATATGGTCTCAAAAAGGGCCCAATATCCCCTAAAAAGGGCCAAAAATATCCAAAAACAACTAAATAAATCAAATAAAAACCATATTCTAAAGTTAGAAACCCACTTTGTAAATATATTGGGCTAAGCCCCTCTGGTCCGGGCGCATGCCCCCTGTACAAGATCACATTGGATCATATGACCACACACCATCCCCTTAGGGTTTGCGATCTGGCCCCATACTTCGTTGGCTCTTAGATTCATGGCGCTTGCATAGGACCTGGGCCCGATCATACGAGATAAGCCCCTGCCGATCGACCCTCTTAGTGGTTTACCCCTGGTCTTGTGGTGGTAGGTGATATGACCGGATCCCAATAGAATCGAGGCTAGTCCCCAATTGTTATATCCACTCCATGGTTTGTCGTTTGGCTGGTGGTCGTGTGGATGCATGTAATCGAGGTTGGGGCTAGACCCCAACCCTTACCTCCTCCGCCTAGAACCATAGTTTAATTCAAATATTACATTTGTCGTATGGTTAAACAAGTACTACAGCATGCGGTTTGGGAACCCAGCCTACCCAAAGCACTTCCCCTAACCAGAGGTCATGCGGTCGATCCCCGAGAGGTCCAAAACCAATTTTTGCATAGAAAACCAATGACCCAATCCATGGGTGCCACGTGGCAGCCCATGTCTGGGCCACGTGGCACCACGTTGTTCACCACTAATCTGCCATGTGTCAAACACCCAATAAATTCTGAGTGACCATGTCAACAACCACTGCCACGTCAGCACACCTGCCACGTGTTCATACCTGCCATGTAAGTTGTACGGGCGTGCCATGTGTCACCCTTGCAGTGGTGACACATGTCACCCCCAAATTGGTCCACCTGTCTTGTCCACGTCAGCATCCGTACACCTAGTCACCCTACCATGTGTTAGTCTGTATGCTCGTTCAACTGCTAACTCTGCCTGCCACATCAGTTGTACTACCGTACGACTTGTACAGTTAATTTCCACGTGGCACTCTATGGACTGTACAGTCATCATTTTTTGCATGTTTGGAAAAATGAACAGATCGCCATCTCTAGAGAATACGACGTCTGTTTGAGCCCATTCAAGTTGTGATGGGTTCGTACCAACGAGGTCTACACACACATTCGTTTTGAAGCCATTCTGAGATTTTTTTTTTTAGGCCTTTCTGAGCCCCATCAAGCTCCTGGATCCAAATCTGGATCAGATCCTTTGATATATTTTGTCATATTATAATATAATTAATAAAAGAACAAATTTGCAATAATAAATATCAAGTTAAATATAGTTAATCTTTTCCCCAGTAAATAAATAAATATGCATATATATATGAAATTACATGAAATTTCGGTATGGAGTTTTGTGTCGAGGAGGGATTAAATTATATACCTTAATTGAGGTTAATCAACTTAAGTATATTATGGAGAAATTAACCTCACGGTGTTATAATATAATTACTCATAATTATCATATGAGTAATTAATTGACTTAGTGCTAAACTACTTCTAAAGGGGGGAAAGAGAAAGTAAAACCTCAATAATTACTGGGCCATGAGTATTAGGCTAAGCAAAAATTAATTATTGGATAATTAGTTTGGGGAGAATAATTATCCTTAATGAGGTTTAAGTAATTAATTCACAAAGAATGGTATTTTATGAAATATTGATTAAGTATTTTAATTGGACTATAGGAGAGGGACAAATTTTATCCTCTAGTCGAACTAGCCTAAGCGCCCTACGGTGACATGGAAAATTGATGCTGACTAAGAACATCAGTGTCATGGCACATGTTAATATTCAATGGGTTGACGAGTTGAGTGGGGTCTAGTAGGACTGGTGAACCTTAGGTGCTGAATGGATCTTAACCATAAATCGAGAGATCTTACATGCATCGAGACGTTCCATTCGAGAGAAAGGGAATATTCCTCGACACCATATTCATCAGAGGTAAGCGAAGGGTGTGTTGGGATAATTCCTGAGTTATGATGGTTGCAGGCCTACGTGGATCAAAGTTCCACTATGGAAGGCTAGGCTAGTGCCACATCAAGACTAGTGTGTCGCCACATCGGTTGGCATGGACAATGTGAGGTCACGAGGATGCCATGTGGTAGTAAGAGACTGTGGCTTATGTAAACTGGAGAACATTGGAAGGTCATAACCCTCATTCCAGAGATTAGTTCTAAGGGAAATTACCATCGTTGGAAAGCTCTTGATGAGAAAAAGACGATGGAGCTATGATAGAGGAGATTTGAGATGATTTAAAAAAGTGAAAAATTTACACCCCATCCCTTAAAAAGGTACTTAGGGGTCAGGTGTGTGACAATATGACCAATATTTGCACCCTGAAGGTGATACTTCCTCCAATTCCTAGAATTTCCAGTCCCATCAATTTCAACGTGACTTATGCCTTCCAAGAGTGGATGTGAACAAATTTGATGGCTCAGATCCCACGGGCTGGGTACCCAAATGGAACATTACTTCTCTTTACATGTGTAACACACCCAACCCATTAAATACCCTTTCTAGGAATGGGACATCAAATTTTCGTTTTTCCTTGGTTCATTTTCGGTCCCTTTCTAAGAAAAACCCTCTTATTCTGCTCCTCCAAAGTTTACATCTCCCACTATGTGATTAAAATAGCTAGCGGGGTCCTCCTCGTGACCTCAGGCTGAAAACTGGGAGCTAAGAGTCTGCTTAGCGAAGGTTTCAACACTTCAGAACTCCCGAACTTCAGGAGTTCCAATGGTGTTGTCGAATTCCCGGATCATTGAAAAGTGGAGGGAATCAACAATCCACATCCTTCACTGAGATCCTATGGTTAAAAGGAGGCTTCAACATTCAAAGCTAAACACTCCTTTTCCCTAATCCCCTAAGTCCCAAAATATCTCCACATGGCCTTAGGCATTCGACGATCGTCGTTCGACGTTTAGAAATGAACGTCCTACGTTTTTGGCATTTCAATGATTGACAATCGTAGTTGGACTTTCAACGTACAACGATCGATGATCCTCATTGTACCTTCCTTTTCCATACTACACTCAAATATTCCAAACTCCTAAAATTATCCAAACTCCTGGAGTCCTGGACATGTCACCAGCCATGTTGGCCAAGCGGTCACGAACCAGAAGCTGACACGTGGTGAGGGTCAAGGGGTGACACATTTCATGCTCTAATAGTCATAAAGTGTCTATGAATCATCTGTATCTGTATGACACGTGGCACATATAATGTGGGTCTTCATCACATCGAATGACATCATCATGCCACGTCATCTTGGACTGATAACTACCCAACCCTTCAATCCCATGGTCAGTAGGAGTCCACGTGGATCCATAAATCTACGGCTCTCTTTACTTCGCAGCTCTAGACTTCAGAGCTTGCCAACTCCTCATGTCGCAAATTCCCTGAAGAGATAATTCTCCGGACTCTCTAATCTAGCGCCAAGTTTCCTCATCCTACCAAAGACCGAGATTCACTTCGACGTTTTCGACTTCATAGGTTTTCACATTTGGTAGGTTCTTGGCCAGGTTCCTCTGGAGTACTAAGTCTCTGTACTATGGGATCACTTGTCATGTGCCCTCTCATCCGATGAATCTAACTTGATGGCTAACCTTAGAAAGGGGACAAGTAGGGGCCATGTGTCTCTCCACGATGCGTTCCCCGTCAGTTGGGAAATCGAGGGTGGGCCTCTTAGATCGACGACTGGGAGGAATCCCGAAGGATCCGAAGATCGACGATCCACGTCAATTCAAAAGTTCAGCATTCGGGAGTTCGGAGTGTATCTCTTGGCTTTCCCTCTGAACCATGCCGGATCTATCACCACGAGTACCTAACATCCACGACCAACATTTACCTTAGCTTGCAGAGTTCCGAGGAAACTCTCGCGTCCCTATATTTCCGAATACCCGAAATTTTGGATAACCATTGATCTGTGGACACATGTCCCTCCATTTTCAATGGTCCTGAATTACTCCATGACTCAGACATTCGATAGTTTTCGACGTTATACCACTCCTATTCTCCCAATCTAGGAATTCATCGGAGCACTTAATGATTCCCTTCCTAAGTCCGATATAACGGCTGAGAGGGATCTACACTAGATCCCCAGATCGACGACCCTCGTCAATTCACGACTTAGGCCTTCGACTATTTTCGAGAGTTGTGGAATCATAAGTTCCAAAGTCCCGAAGCCCAAATAGCTAGCCACTTTTGGACTAGTGCAGGGTTCCCAAGCCTTAGTCACATTGGTCCCTTGGAAAATCTTGTGGGCTAAGCACAAATCCTTTTTGTAGTAATAAGGTTAAGGACATGGGCATCATCCCTTGGTTAGATGGGTGTATAGTCTAAAGGGAAAACACCCTTCTCCCATAGAGATGAACTTGAAATTCCTTCTAAGGGGAATTCAAAGGATTGACAAGACTTAAACGTTCCAGTCAATCCTACCTCGTCTCTCCTGCGTGTTCACATCCCCCGACTCTCTAGCAGCTAAACTGAGATGATTCAAAGATCATATAAATATAACATTTTACAGAAGCAAAAGAACATTTCTAATGATTGTTCAAATACTAAATAACTTAACCATAAACATAGACATTCATCATCGCATCCAATATATATACAAAGAGTATGATAATACTTATCAGAAATGGATAATGTGAAGCGACTGCCAAAAGGGGTGCCTATTTCCTCCCAACCATAGGCACAACCACTCTTGACGGATTTACCACTCACCACCCCCGAGCTAGACCATGATGCTCTGAGAGAGATTCTTTCTCTTTGCTCCACCACAGTCAGGGACAAAGGTTACTCTCCTCCTTCCACAGGAAATTGGAAACTGGTTTTCTCTACTCCAAGCAAGGAGGTTTGCATGAGTAGTTCCTTAGTCACTCGTCAACCTCGTTTATCAGCTTATAGCCAAACCCTTCCCATGGCTTCTTTCATCCAAAAACAAGCTTGCTTCTAAGATTTTCTCTCTATTCTAGAGTCAAAAACTTGTTGCTCTTCTCTTCTCGAGATCATTATCTCTACTCTGCTATATTGCAGATATGTCTCTATCCTCGAATTACCTCCTTTCTTTCCTTCCTCAGCAAGGTTGCGTGGGTCCAAATCCCAATTCGTGATCAATCTTGGAAGCCTTATAGATGGGTACCCTGCCCCATCTCCTCATTAACTCTTGAGGATGGCCTTCCAACTACCAACCTGACTCGTAATTCATTTATGGGTCAGAGGACTATTGAGAAATTACACCTAGTAGGTACTGGTCTAGTGAGGGTCATCTCAACTATTCTTGGTTTCCCCTCACCATCTCTCTCATAGAATTCATGGTTTATCTTGGAAAACTCCCCCCATTTCAACAGTTGTGCAACACATATTCAATTTCTATTAATAACAAAAAATTCATACATTGATCCTTTTATACAAAGGTTCATCAAATCAAACATTCACACATATTTAGTCCACCATAGTCTCTTTTCCAGTTATATTTATATTTACAAGCTGGGGGAAACATGGGTATTACAATCCCCCCCCTTAAAGGAACGTTGTCCTAGATGTTCTATCTGTCAATGTGCTTTGTATGTACAAAAGTAAACAAAAATGGATATTGATGTTTCATGGCATCCTCCATTTCCCATGTAGCCTCATTTGGGCCAAAGTGTTTCCACTGCACCTTAACCTGTGCAATGGTCATGTTCCTGAGTGGAGTTTCCATCCTGTCTATTATGCATTGAGGTTCTAGCAGGAATTCTCCCTCGGGTTCCACCTAAATCATAGACCAGTCAATAATATGATTAGAATCATGTACATACTTCTTTAATAAAGAAACATGGAAAACATTACGTTCCTTCACTGTGGGAGGAAGTGCTAGTTGATAGGCTATTGGTCCCACTCTATCTAAAACTTCAAAGGGTCCACAATACCGAGGTGCCATCTTGGCACCAACTCCCATCCTCAAAGAGATTTTCCTGGGTCTAACTCGAAGATACACATGATCCCCTTCTTTGAACTCTCTAGGAGTCCTTTTCATGTCTGCATAGCTCTTTTGTCTATCTTGGGATATCTTCATATTTTTCCTAATTTGAATCACTTGGTGTTCCATTTCCTTTAGCATATCTGGCCCGATTGTAACTCTGTCTACTGGGTTGTTCAAACTGATTGGAATTTTGCATTTTCTTCCATAGAGGGATTCAAAAGGGCTCATTTTTAATGACTCTTGATAGCCATTGTTGTAGGAAAATTCTACCAGTGGTAGGTAGTCCTTCAACTTCTTGGGTTGATGCACTACATGCATCCTCAACATGTCTTCTAATACTTGGTTTACCCTCTCTGTCTATCCATCATTTTGAGGATGATAGGCTGTACTAAAGAGAAATTTTGTTTCAAAAACAACACACAAAGATTTCCAAAAGTTTGAAGTAAACTTTGTATCTCTGTCGGATATAATTTCCTTAGGCATGCCATGCAGTCTGAATATCCCTTTCATGAAGATGTTGGGAATATCTATTTCCTTGCAAGTTGACTTGACAAGTATGAAGTGAGCAGTCTTTCTCAGTTTTTACACAACTACCATGATGGCATCATTATGTTTGGTTCATCTTGGTAATCCCATGATGGAATCCATGGAGATGGTTTCCCATTTCCATTTGGGAATTGGTAGGGGTTGCAACATCCCTGTTGGGTGCCGGTGCTCTTCCTTGATTTGTTGACATTCTAGACACTTAGCTAAGTAATCAACTATGTCCTTTTTCGATCCAGTCCAATAAAATAGTTTCTTAGTGGTCGTGATCATTTTCTGATAACCAGGATGACCAATATATGATCTTTTGTGTTGTTAATCCATTATGGTCTTTTTTGTTGTTAATCCAGGATGACCAATATATGGTCTTGAAAAATGCATATGTTTCATGTGCAGTTTTGACCCTATCTTTGATGTCTGATTCACTAGCGCTTACAACTTCCAAGTGAACTAATTTCATACTTCTACTAAGGGCATCAACCACCCTATTCTCCTTTCCTTTTATATGTTTAATTTCAAAATCAAACTCACTAAGGAGATCCATCCACCTAGATTGTCTCACATTGAGTTTTAGTTGGTCAAACAAATACCTCAACCCACTATGGTATGTCATAAGTACAAATATTCTACCTAATAGGTAATGGCCCCACATTTTTAAAGCATGCACTATGGCAGCCAATTCCATATCATGTCTGGATTCATAGAAAATCACATGTCCTTCTTGCATAAGGACTCCTTCGAGCCCTTCCTTGCAGGCATCTGTACACACAAGGAATTCCTTGTTTAGGTTTGCAGTATTCAACACAGGTGCATTGGTTAGAAGGTATTTCATCTCTTGAAATATTTATTTACATTATGATGTCCAAATTAATTTAACCCCCTTTTTTTGAAGGGAGGTGATTGGGCAACCAATCTTGGAGAACCCTTTTATGAATCTCCTATAGTATCATGTCAGGCCCATAAAGGATATAATATCATATAGATCCTTTGGGGTAGGCCAATCCATGATGGATTTAATCTTGTCAAGATCCACTGCCACTCCTTCCTCGGAAATAACATGGCCTAAGTAATGGACTTGTTTCTAGAAAAATTCACACTTACTAAGCTTAGCATAGAGCTGATGTTCTCTTAGCACTTGGAGTACTAGCTTGATATGTTCTTCATGATATTCCCTATTCTTGCAATAGATTATGATATTATCAATGAAAACCAACACAAACCTATCCAATAACTTTCAGAATACGTTATTCATTAAGCACATAAAGTGGTTGGTGCATTGGTAATCCCAAATGGAACCACCACAAATTCATAGTGACCATATCTTGTCCTAAAGTTTGTCTTGTGGATGTCTTCATATTTAATTCGGACCTGATGATATCACGACCTCAATTCAATCTTGGAGAAGATGGTAGTACCCCTTAATTGGTCAAACAAGTCATAGATCCTTGGAAAGGGATACTTATTCTTGATGGTCATCTTATTGAGTTGTCTATAATCTATGCACAGTCTGAGTGTTCCATATTTCTTTTTCACAAACAAGGATGGTGCTCCCCATGGAGACAAACTAGGCTGAATGTAGCCTTTGTCCCACATCTCCTTCAGCTGTAGTTTGAGCTCAAATAGCTCTGGTGTATTCATTCTTTAGGGTGTTCTAGACATTGGCATTGCTCCTGGTACAAGTTCTATTGAAAATTCAATATCCCTTCTTGGAGGTAGACCTGGTACCTCTTTTGGGAATACATCTTTATATTATCTTAATATGGGATGGTTGTCTAGGATGGGTTTGTCATTATCAATAGAATTTATTACTTATATTGCATACCAGGGACATCCCTTTCTGCAATACTTCTTCACTTGGAGGGATGATATTTGTCTCACTAAGATAAGATTTTTAATCCCTTGTAGGGTTACCCTTATTCCTCCTTCATTTTCAAATTCTAAATTTTTACTGTGACAGTCCAACTTGGTTTTGTGGGAAACCAACCAGCCCATGCCAATCAACAGGTCATAAGATCCTAAAGGAAGTATGTTTAGGTTCACTTGGGTGGGAAACCCACTTATAACAAATTGGCATGCTAGTATGACCTATGTTACTTTTCTTTTGGTTCCAGTGGATAGTTGTACCAGCCATAATTTAACATGTTTAACTTGTTGTAATTTACATTTCTCAACAATTTGAGGGACAACATAACTCAAATTATAACCAAGTTCAATTAAAATGGAAACAAGATGGTTGGAAATCATACCTTCCATCTCCACCAATGAAGATTGGTGGTCAGCTTGTCTATTATCCAAGGCTGTATAAATTTGTGGCATGCTCCTAGCCACATCATTGACTATGGTAGCCTATTGGATGTTGCAGACCCTCCCATTTTTCTATTGCCTATGCGGATAGTCCCTCGGCAGATGTTCCTCTCCACAACCCCAACATTTCAGGCGTTCTCTCTATGTGTTATCATTCTTACTTGGAGCTACTCTGAATGGTTTATTTCCACTCTAGGATGGAAAATTTTGATTATACACACTTCTGTTAGGAAGTCTCATCATATAGCTCTTACCATGGTTCTTAAATATCTAGGATTTAAATCCCTTCTTCTTGAATCCCGAATTTTCTTCTTCTTCCAGTATTCATGGGGTTTTGTCTTATTATTGAATTTCTCATAGCAATACCTTTCTTTTCAAAGAGTATCTTCTAAAGTATTTGGTTCATAAAACTCAATTTTGTCCCCGTAGGACTGAGGTAATCCACTAATAAATCATTGCATATTTACTTTTTCATCCTTTATATAGGGCACATACCTCATCATCTCAAGGAATTCGTTGATATATTCATCTATGGCGAGTTGTCCCAACTTGAGTTCACAGAAATCCTTGGTATTTCCATAAATTACTTTTCTAACAGGTACTTCTTCTTGAAGTATTTCTCAAACTGTTTCCATGAAAAATCCTTCTCAAGAATTCCTTTCACGTTCCTAAAGTCCTCCCACCAAATGGAAGCTTTCCCATTCAGGTTGAAAATGGCTATCCAAGCCTTTAAGTTTTCAGAGTAGTCATGGACTCTGAAGTACTTCTTCAAGATGAGTAGCCAAACTTCTGCTTCTTTCCCCTTCTTAATATCTCCATCGAAGGTGGGTGGTTTGGATTTATTGAACTCTTTAGGGTCATGACTCTTGGATTGTTTCCTCTTATTTCTTCTTGTTCGGGAATGGGAACTAGTTTTTCCACTAGAAGATTCATTGGATTTGTCAGTGTCCTCACTAGAGGAGTCTTCCATTGAATGTCTCTTGGCTCCATGTTGGGCCTTCTTTGAGGTGCTCCTCCCGGTGTGGCCACTTTCAAGACCATGCTTTTGTATCTTAGGTGGACTTAGTGCTTTCTTTGTATGATTCCTATCCACATGAATGGAAGATGGACCATATTGCAATTTCCTTTGTATATCTGATAGAATTTGTAGTAGGACTGCATTAATTTCAGTCTGCTTTTCCTGCTCCTTGATCAACCTTTCATTGCCACCTTTATAACTTTGTAATTCTTCCATGAGGCTTCTTACAGTTTCGGCCAAATATGGATGGGTTTCCACCACCCTCCTTTCATCAAATTCTTCCTCTCTATTGTGGGAGCTCTCTCCCCCAACTCCTAATGTGTCACCATCCTTTACGTTGTAGTTCTCCAGTGGTTCATTGATTTCTTGAGTGATGATAAAAAAAAAAAATTGTTAGTTACTAATCTACCAATTCATGAACAACACATATCATTACAAGGTGAAGTCAATTCTTTATTTGGAAACATTAGCAACCTACAGTGTATACTTCCAAAACATCTATCAACAATAGAAGGTTTTGTTCCTCTCTACAGTAGAGGTTTAGACACTTTTCTTATAGAAGGGGGGTAAGGTAGGGTGCTACCCCATAATTTCTCTAATAATGTTTTTATACGACTCGTGCATGAGCCCAAGAAGGCCAAGTGTTGTTTCCATGCTTTGATACCAATTTGTAACACACCCAACCCCTTAAATACCCTTTCTAGGGATGGGGCATCAAATTTTATCTTTTCCTTGGTTCATTTTCGGTCCCTTACTAAGAAAAACCCTCTTATTCTTCTCCTCCAAAGTTTACATCTCCCACTACGTGATTAAACCAACTAGCGGGGTCCTCCTCGTAACCTTGGGCTAAAAAACGGGAGCTAAGAGTCTTCTTAGCGAAGGTTTCGACACTTAGAAACTCCCAGACTTCGAGAGTTCCAACAGTGTTGTCGAAATCCCGAATTGTTGAACAGTGGAGGGAGTCAATGGTCCACGTCCTCCGCCGAGATCCTACGGTTAAAAGGGGGCTTCAACGTTTGGCACAGAACACTCCTTTTTTGTAATTCCCGAAGTCCTAAAATCTCGATAAGTGTCCTCATCCTACCAACGGTCGAGATTCACTTCGACGTTCACAACTATGGGATCGTTTTCCATGTGCCCTCTCATCCAACGACTCTAAATTGATGGACAAACCTAGATAGGGCACAAGTAGGGGCCGCATGTCAGTACATGACATGTTCCCAGTCGTTTGGGAAATTGAGGGTGGGCCTCTTAGATCGATGGCTGGGAGGAATCCCGAAGGATCAAAAGATCGATGGTCCAAGTCACTTCAGAAGTTCGACATTCACGAGTTCGACGTGTATCTCCCAACTTTCCCTACGGACCACCCCAGATATATCGCCACGTGTACCTAGCATCCACAACCAGGATTTACTCTGACTTGCAGAACTCTGGGGAAACTCGCGCGTCCCTATACTGTCGAATACCCGGACTTCCAGATAACCGTTGATCTGGGGACACATGTCCCTCCATTTTCAATGGTCTTGATTTACTCCACAACTCTGACATTCGGGAGTTTTCGGTGTTACACCACTCCTATTCTCCCGAAGTAGGACTTCACCGAAGCACTTAACGCTCCCCTTCCTATTTCTTATGTAACGGATGAGAGGGATCTACACCGGATCCCCAGATCAACCACCCTCATCAATTCGCGACTTCTGCTTTCGGCTATTTTCGAGGGTTTTGGAATCATAAGTTTTGAAGTCCCGAAGACGAAAGAGCTAGCCCTGGTCTATCACAAGGTTCCCAGGCCTTGGTCACATGGGTCCCTTGGAAAATATTGTGGGCTAAGCACAAATCCTTTTTGCAGCAAAGGGGTTAAGGACATGGGCATGAGCTCTCGATCAGATGGGTGGATAGTCTAAAGGGAAAGCACCCTTCTCCCACAGATATGAACTTGACATTCCCACTAAGGTGAATTCAAAGGATTGGCATGAATTAGACGTTCCAACCAATCCTACCCCGACTCTCCTATAGGTTCACATCCCCTGACTCTCTAGCAATTAAACCGAGATAATTCAAAGATCATATAAATATAACAAGTTATAGAAGCAAAGGAACATTTCTAATGACTACTCAAATACTAAATAACTTAACCATAAACACAAACATTCATCTTCACATCCAATATATATACACAGTGTATGATAATACTTATTAGAAATGGAGAATGTGAAGCGACTACTAAAAGGGTTTCCTATTTCCTCCCAACCATATGCACAACCACTCTTGACATATTTACCACTGACCACCCCCAAGCTAGACCATGATTCTCTGAGAGAGATTATTTCTCTTTTCTCCACTACAGTCATGGACGAAGGTTACTCTCCTCCTCCACAGGAAATTAGCAACTGGTTTTCTCTACTCCAAGAAATGAGGTATGCACGAGTACTTCCTTAGTCACTCATCAGCCTCATTTATTAGCTTGTATCCAAACCCTTCCCATGTCATATTTAAGCAAAAAACGAGCTTGCTTCTCATCTTTTCTCTCTATTCCATAGTCGAAAAAATTTTGCTCTTCTCTTCTCGAGATCATTCTCTCTAATCTGTTATCTTGTGGATTTGTCTCTATCCCCGAATTATCTCCTTTCTTTCCTTCCTAAAAAATGTTTCATGGGTCTGAATCCCAATTTGTGGTCAGGCCTAGAAGCCTTACAGATGGGTACCCTACCCCATCTCCTCATTAACTCTTCAGGATGGCCTTCCAACTACCAACCTGATTGGTAATTCATTTCTGGGTCAGAGGACTGTTGAGAAATTACACCCAGTAGGTACTGGTCTAGTGAGGGTCATCTCAACTATTCTTGGTTTCCCCTCACCATCTCTCTCATAGAATCCATGATCTATCTTGGCAAACCTCCCCCCTTTCAGCAGTTGTGCAACACATATTCAATTTCTATTAATAATAGAAAATTCATACATTGACCCTTTTATACAAAGGTTCATCAAATCAAACATTCACACATATTTAGTTTGCCATAGTCTCTTGGCCAGTTATAGTTATATTTGAAAGTTGGGGGAAAAAAAGGTATTACAACATGGCATTACCAATGAGTTGGAAAAACTCTATTATGTTTTTCTCCATTTGCTGAATGATGGAAATGGTGGCAATGGAATAAAAATTCATGCCAAAGGTATGTGGATTGGACACAGTTTGTTACATATCTCTATGACCGCTTTGAAACCGACACCCATCATTTAGGCCATTTCACCAAGTTGAAACAAATTGGCCTAGTGGAAGAGTTTATAACTTCCTTTAAGAAATTAGATTTCAAATCATAGGGCATGACAGATGCTTTTTTCAGGGAATGCTTTATCAGTGGCCTCAAGGATGAAATACGTTCCCATGTCCTCATGTCTCACCGCCAGACTTGGTTGGAAGATACAAAACATGACAAGGAAATATAACAAGTCATCTCATCCCAAACCATAAAAAAACCCTTTATTCCTTGCCCTAAACCCACCATTCCCGCCCCTCCTGCAACTCCCATCAAGATCCATAAATTGACTCATGATGAAATGGTTGAACACCAACATAAGGGTCTTTATTATAATTGCGATGAAAATTATTTTTCGGGGCACATGTGTAAGGAACATAAGATTTTTATGGCTATGTCTAAGGATGTTTCTGAAGAAGCGACAAATGTTTCTCATGTACTTGATCTACCCCCACCAAATTATCTTAATCAATCCTATGATCCACTGGAAGTTGAACCACCAATTTCTCTAAATGCACTCACGGGTTTCTCTGCTCCCCAAACCCTCAAGTTAATTGGATACATTAAGAATAAAAAAGTCACCATTCTAGTTGATAGTGGCAGAACCCATAATTTTATTCATCATCGCATTGCCCAAGAATTCAATTTCTATATTCGTCCAATTAATAATTTCAAAATCATGATTTCCAATGGGGGTTCCATGAAATGTGGAGGGTGTTGTAAAAATGTGTGCCTCCAAATTGGTCAGTACCACCTGAAATCTCATTTGTTTTCTATTGAAATGGGAGGTTGTGAGATTGTACTTGGTGTGAAATGGCTATGCATTCTCGGCCCTATCACCATGGACTTCCAGAAATTAACCATGCAATTCCAACAAGAGGGCCACTGACACCAATTCCAAGGAATCACCATAGGGTCACCAGAGATCATCAGTTCCCATTGAATTTAAAACCTCTTCAGAAAAGTTCATTCTATCATTGTTGCCCAACTTCATTCCATTCAGGTGATTAAGACACCCTCTGTACATCCTGATCTCCAATCTATCCTCTCCCAACACCAAGTTGTGTTTCATACCCCTGGGGACTTCCCCCTTCTCGAGGTGTCCATGATCATTCCATTCCTCTAGTTTTAGGTATTCTTCCTCCAAATGTTCACCCTTATCATCATCCCTTCACCCAGAAGAATGAAATTGAGAATATTATTCAAGAATTTCTAGAAGTTGGTGTCATCCATCCTACTACTAGTTCCTATTCTTCTCCAGTAGTCATGGTACTCAAGAAAATAGTTACTTGGTGCATGTGACTTGATTTTCGAGCTCTCAACAAACTCACCATCAAAGACAAGTTTCACATTCCTATCATTGATGAACTTTTAGATGATTTAAGTGGTGCTCATTATTTTACCAAACTTGATCTCCACTCTGGCTACCACCATATTCGTATGAAAGAAGAAGACATTCCCAATACTGCATTCAGAACTCATGAGGGTCACTATGAGTTCTTGGTTATGCCATTTGGCCTCTGTAATTATCCAACAACTTTTAAAGTCTCATGAATCATGTCTTTTGTCCTTTCCTCCATAATTTTGTCTTGGTTTTATTTGATGATATTATCATCTATAACAAAACTTGGCAAGCACATCTTGCCCATGTCGATCAAGTTCTCCAGCTACTGTCTCAGCACAAATGTTTTCTTAAGTAGTCTAAATGTTCTTTTGGAGCCTCTAGAGTTGAGTACCTAGTACATATTGTTGGCAAGGATGGTGTTAGGGTGGATCTAAAGAAAATCAAAGCTATGCAAGATTGGTCACGCCTGAAAACTCTTAAAAGTCTACGTGGATTCTTGGGTTTAATAGGCTATTATCACAAGTTTGTTAAGAATTATGGAAAAAATCCAGCTCCCCTCACAATGCTCCTTAGAAAGAATGATTTCAATTGGATTCCATCAGTCAACCATTCCTTACAATCTTTGAAAGCAACTATGTGCACTACTCCAGTTCTGGCTCTCCCTCACTTTAACAATCCCTTTTTGTACTGGAGTGTGATGCCTCGGGGAAAGGCATTGGGGATGTCCTCATGCAAGATGCTCGACCTTTGGCTTTCACCACAAAATAATTGTTTGAGTTCCATTTGGGCCAATCCACCCATGAAAAGGAAATTTTGGCTATTCTGCACACTGCCGATCTTTGGCGACCTTATCTCTTTGGGAAACACTTCCAAATAAAAATTGATCATCAAAGCCTCAAGTATTTTATGGAACAAATAATTTCTTCATCGTAGCAACAAAAATGGGTGACCAAGTTGTTTGGATATGATTATGAGATCATCTACAAAAAAGGAAAATAAAATGTGGTGGTTGATTCCCTTTCCATGAAATATGAAGAAGATGGGTCCCTTTTTTCCCTCTCTTTCATTGTCGCATATTGTATTCAGGAGGATCGCTAGGAATGGTTGCAAGACCCCAAACTTTCAACACTGATCCAAGCACTCTATAAGGATCCACAATATTTTCTAGGGTACTCATGGCACCATGACGAGCTTTGTTATAAAGGTTGCCTACAATATTTAAGCAAACAATCGAACCTTAAATCAATCATGCTCTCGGAGTTTCATGATTCACCTACATCTCGTCATTCTGGTTTTACCAAAACCTATGAGTGGTTCAAAAATTCTTTTTTCTGGGATGGTATGAAACATAACATTTTCACCTTTGTGGTTGAATGTGATACCTATCAAGACCATAAAGGAGAGACAATAAAATATCTAGGAACACTCCAACTGCTTCCGATCTCACCTACTATTTGGAAAAATATTTCTATGGACTTCATTGTTGGCTTACCTAAATAAAAAAATAAGCCAGACATCGTGGTAGTAGTGGATCATCTTTCCAAATATGCTCATTTATGTGCTCTTCAACACCCATTCATAGGATCCATCATAGCTCAAATGTTTATGGATAATATCTTCAAACTCCATGGCATGACTCATTCTATTGTTTCTGACCATGATCCAACATTCACCAACACTTTCTGGAAAGACTTGTTCTGACTCCAGGGAACCTAATTGCATCTCAAAATATCATATCATCCTCAAAATGATGGAAAAACTGAAGAAGTCAATATGTTTTTGGATATATATTTGAGGTGTTTTGTATCTGACAAAAACAATCATTGGGTTTAGTGGTTACCCTTCACAGAATGGTGGTACAACACTTCTTACCACACCGCCACTCGCATGACTTCCTTTGAAGAAGTCTATGGAAAAATTCCACCTTTATTTGTATCATACACGCTCGTTGTCTCCAAGGTTTAGCAGGTTGATCAAACTCTTACAGTTTGCATGGCCATCCTCTGTACTCTCAAAGAAAATTTTGTCGTGGCTCAGAATCGCATGAAACAACAAGTAATCAAGGTTGTTCTGAACATGAATTTGTTGAAGGGGACCATGTGTTTCTTCATCTGCAACCTTATAAATATAATTCACTCAAATCCGAAAACTATCAGAAACTCACCCCCAAATTCTATGGTCCTTACCATATTCTCAAGAGGGTGGGGCCCATGGCCTAGCAGTTAGAGTTTCCCAGTCACTCTAAGCTCCACCTTGTTTTTCATGTTTCCTGCTTAAAGAAAGTGTTCGACACTAGGTTCGATACTCATGCCAGTCTACCTAATTTGAATGAAGAAGGTTTTGTTTGGTTGTAGTGACAAGAAGTCTTGGACCTACGCGAGAGTCGTCTCCACCAACGCACTATCAAGGAAGTTTTAGTTTAGTGGAAGGACACACATCTAGAAGATGCCACCTGGGAGTCGACTACCATTCTGCAACAATTTCTTGATCTCAATCCTTTAGGACAAGGTTGTTTTTAAGGGGGAGGGCATGTTAGGGACCTAACCTACCTAACCCCTCACATAGGTAGAATAACATAGTTTCCTTGTAATAAAAGTTTATATTAATAAGGCCTAGTAATAAGGAAGAATATGTCAAATGCAAGAAGACCTAATAAAAGCTTCCGCTTCTAGAAAGATCTTCCTCTAGATTTTTATTTTGGTAGATAGATTTAGTACAAATAGAAGTCGAGGGAATGAGAAGAATTTGTCTTAAGAATTATCGTAATAGAGTGTTTCTTTGTTGGAGGTTGCCTCCTCGAGGAGGCAAGTGAACATTGTTTCATATCAATAAAGGTATTATTTTGGTGTTGTGGTTCATTATATTTTGTTGTTCCATTGTTGTTCTTTGTAGTATTTTTGTTTTCTGCTATTATAATAGATGTGGTACCTAACAACCTCAAAATGGATTTAGAAGGTTCTAGACCCCAAATCTCCAAACTGGGACTTTCCATTAAAATGGGCCCTACAAGCCAATTCCTCCAATTTTTTGACCCATAAAGTACTGATATAGATGTAAAAATATATAATGATCAAATTGGGATCATACCTCCCCATTTTGGGGGGATTTTGGTCTCCAAAATATTTTTCTAAATGAAGTGAAGAAAATTTTCCTCTACCTTCTCCTTGGAGTACCATTTTTACTTTACTATAAGTTGTCCTTTCAACCTAATCTGCCAAAGGTCATGTTTCCCATGTCTTGTAGTTCTGGACCTATTATGAAAAGTTGTATCTTCTACCATCTCTACCTGATCTTATGGTGCTAAGTCCTCTATGGTAGGTAGGACCTACTCCTCATTTTCCTAATCCAACATGGAAGACTCATAGAGCTTCATATTCTTCACATTCACTACCAAGTAAATGCACATATATGGGGGTAGACTGAGTCTGTAGACATTATCACCCACCTTCTCCAATACCTCAAAAGGGACATACTGCAGAGCCTTGATATTATTACAAGGACCCTATAGTATTTCCTTATTCAATTGTAACCAAACTCGTTCTCCCACTTTGAATGATTTCTTTGTTTTGTGTTGATCATGACATTCCTTGTACCTTTCTTGTGATTTCTTTAATGTATCTTGTACTTGAAAATGGATCTTCCTAATCTTTTCAATAAACTTCTCCACTTTCAAATATTCTCCTATGATATCTTCCCTCACTCCTCCTTGTTGTACATAAACAACATCCAAGGGCGAAGGTGAAAAATACCCAAAGAAAGTTTCAAAATGGGACTTACCAGTAGAAGTATGGACAACTCTGTTATAAGAGTGTTGAATGCAGCTCATGTTTTCATCCTAGGTGTTTAGATGCTTTTGATTGTAACCCCTCAAAAGTTGTACCAAAGTCCTATTGACTACTTTTTTTCTAGCCATCTATCTGTGGATGGAATGCCATAGCTCTAATCAACTTAGTGTCCATATTTTCCCAAAGTATAGTCCAAAAGTCACTAAGAAATATGGTATCCCTATCTGATATGCTCCTCCTTGGTATCCCAAAGTTCACCTAGACCTATTTAAAGAACATTTTTGTTGATTATTTTCCTTTGATGGTATATTTACAAGGCATGAGAATGCACACATTTTTGAACTTGTCAACTACCTCAAACAATCAGTCATGTCCCTTACTAGTTGTTGGAAAACCACCCACAAAATCCATGGAAATGCTTTCCCAAGGTTGAGCGGGTATAGTTAAGGGATTCTATAGATATATTTTTTTATTATTGGGCTTGTTGGTACAACACAATATGCATCCTTTAATATACCAAGGTACATCTTCTTATATTTTGGGCCAATACACATACCTCTGTAAGTTGGAAACTGTCTTCCCAACACAAAAATGTCCTACAACCTTGGAGTCATGAGTCTTGCTAATAAGCTACAATATTTCACCTTTAGGAACATATATCTTGTATAGCTTGTAGAGAAACCCATTCTAGAGATGATAATTATCCTTACCTCCATCTTCTTCTACATGAATTTGGCCATGTAGTTGTAGAAACACCTCTTTAAAGTCCTCATATTCTGCGTATGTATCTTTGTATGCATCATGGATGAAAGGATCCATCTGCATAAGTGTTACCAAGGGTGTAATATTGGATGTGGGTGGCCTTCAAAGCATGTCGACCAACTTATTAGTGTTTCCCTTATTATACTTGGTGACTAGATGAAATTGTTTCAAAAAACCCATCCACTTGTAATGTCTAGTTTGTTCAAGCTTACTATGGGCCTGCAAGTATTGCAATGGTTGGTAATTTGCGTGGATAATGGTTTCCATTCCCATCAAAAGTGCTTCCACTTAAATCAGGGCATAGAGTTCCTTATCATAGGTAGGGTAGTTTAGGACTTCCCCATGAGACATTTCAAAATGATAGCATACCATCATACCTCCTTGCATCAAAATTGTTCCCATAACATACCCATTTTCATATGTCTCCACTTCGAAAGGTTTATGTAGGTTAGGCAATGTGAGAAATGGTGCTTGAATAATGTTTTGTTTTAGCTCGTCAAAAGATTTATGTTGATTCTTTCCCCACTGGAAACTCTTGCCACTTCCTTTTATGGCATGGAGTGGTGAATATATTGATGAAAAGGATGCTATGAAATTTCATAGGTATTTTTCTACCCCAAAAAAGATCCTAACTTGAGTGGCATTATTAGGAATAAGCCACTTCATGATGGCCTCCATCTTTATGGGATCTATCCTGAGTTCCCCTCCACCGATCACATACCCCAAATGCACCAATGAATGATAAGAAAACTCACATTACTTGAGGTTTTCCAACAACTAATGATTTTTCAGATTCTCTAACACATGCATGAGATGTGCTCCTCCCAGGTGGATCTATAAACCAATATGTCATCCAAATACACTGTCATGAATAAATTTAAATAGGGACGCAATACATCATTCATTAATTCATAAATGTAGTTGGTGTATTATATAAACCAAAAGGAATGACCAATCCATTCATACATTCCTTACCTTGTCTTGAAGGTGGTATTCCAAGTGTATTCTTCTTTAACGCACACCTGGTGGTATCCCAATTTGAGATCCAACTTGGTGAAGTACTATGCATGTTGCAACTAATATAAAAAACCATCGATCTTGGGTAGAGGGTACCGATTCTTGAGTGTGATCTTGATCAAACCTCTATATTCGATACACATTCATGAAGTCCTATCCTTCTTAAGTACTATAATGATAGGTGACCTACAAGGTTAGGTTCTTAGTATTCCACTTCATCAACAAAATCTACACTTATAGAAAATTTGATATCACAATTTTTAGTGACTTTGATCTTTGCATCCTTATTCACCCATCCCAATGGAAATGGGTTTTGATGATCATGAACCTTCAACCCAAGCTTGTTGACCAAATTATATGCTATGAGGTTGGCCTGAGATTCACAATTGAATAGAGTGTCTACCTTGGTATTTTTGACCTGGATCTTAATATGGAAGAGTTTTTTCATCTCCTTCTCTTCTTTGTGATGAAAGTGTTGTGGCCAAGACAACCCCACCTTCTATTTTTATTTTATGAGCAAAAGGAAATCCCCCCCATACTAAATTTGAGTTATAATTCCTAATCCACTACTACAATGAGCCTACTGATTATTCTTTATCTACCTTGAGGGGGTTAGGGGTTTATATATTTATTGATTGTTTATCTTTGAGGAGGTTTTTCATGACCAATAAGCTCTTTGATCTTGTACTTTTAGATGTTCTTCATTTTACCTTTGATTTATTATACTTCTTTGATCCTTGCATAATGAGATTGAAATTTTGTCTTTTGAAACTTTTTTCATTAATTGGTTTTGATGGATTTGAAGGTGTTTGTTGATCCTATATGATTACAAGGTTTAATGTTCTACTTTATTATTTGAAGAGAATTTTCTTTTAAGGATATATTGTTTCCTTGTGCATTGGCTTGTCCTATCATCTCACTACATCAAGGAGAATTGAATGGTTGGTTTCAATGAAGATAATATTGTTACTTTTCATGCTCAAGCTCTCACATGTTAATTAGATTCCTTAGTTTGAAATCCATAACTAGAATCAAAGGATATTTAATCTTTTCTAATAGTTTGATATATTATTTTCGATTAAATATAAGAAAGCAAAACATTTGTATATATATTTCATGACATTTGTTTACAACACCGTATTTTTCATAAAATGATAAGATCATTGATGATTTATTCTAAGAGATTACTTCTTTTCATTATTGAAAAAACCCAACTCCTGCTCATAGTTTTATTAGTAAAATGGAAAGGGGAAAGGATGTATATTTTATAATTGATTAGAAAGTGTCTTCTTCCTTGTATAAAAAAATTCAATTATTCTTGTGGTTGCAGTGACAAGGTTGCAAAATTATTTCCTATGCAAGATACTTAAGTTGTTCCAAGTCCAAGATAATCATTCCAAAACAGAAGAACACTATGGTGTACAGTCAAGAAAGAATTATCATGTCTATTAGGTCACAGAAGACAAGAAACTCAAGAGCAGAGCCTCCAAGTGATTAAAAGAGATGAAATCCCCAAACTTCTTATTCCCCCAATTTTTGAGTCTCTATATGTTGAGCTTGCCTTAAGCCTCAAGTCTTTATCAATTGGAAACCCCATATATCCAAACATATGAACCCTGATTTAACTTTATCTCTCAAATCATCCATATTTCGCCACATTTCATAACCTTTCAATATGTCCAGCTATGAGTTGATCTTGAGTAAATCGACAATGTAGAATAGTTTGATCTGACAACCTCATTTCCATCCAATGTTCCTGACGTTAGCATGATAGGTTCGGTGCAAGTTCCAATTATTCTTAGGTGTCGCCTTACATGGTCTCGATATGTCGTATGATGTGTCATGTAAGATCCAGAAGTCTGGGTTTTGTTATTTTCATGCATTATTCTAAATCTTGAATCGCGAATATCAGATGTAGTACCTTTTGAAGACCCAACCAAAATCTACCAGTTTTCATCCTCACATAAGGCCTATTCTATTTGGAGTCGTATTTGGCGTCCCCAAGGTTTATTATTTGACGTATAATGTGTCATCTTCCCCATCTAGCCTCTCTATATTCAATCTTCATGTGATATTTCTTTTGGGTGTGTAACTTGGCGCTTGCATGGAATCCACGTGGCTTCCTAGGTGTTATATCCCATGAATCATCTAGATCAGACCTTTCCTTTAACAAGTAACTTCATCCAAATCTCATATTTTGGATCCATACCTTTATGATATCCAATCAAGACTTTCCACTTGTCTATTCTATTTGCTTCCTCCAAGGACCATGAGTTGGACAACTCATTTTCACCCTACGTGGCATCTTACATGGCATATGACGTTTCATCTAGGTTTTCCATTATCTTATGTTATCCCATGTGACTCCCCCCGTGTGATGCTGACCTATCCTATATGATGTGACATTTGGACATCCAGATTTGTTTCAAGGGAATACACTTTTATGTGAATCTTGGACATCTGGAAATCCAGATATTTAGAGTTTTCATTATAACCTTTGTTTCAAATTTTGATTTCTAGGTATGGAACCATGACCTAGGTGTGGAACCTTGAACTACATGCATAATCTTGATGCATGATGGAACCATGACTCGGATTCAGAACTAGACCTCATTTTTCCCTTACTACATCCGATTTTATTGTGTATATATTAGTTTTTATAGTTTTATTTATTTTTATATTTCATTTTTTGTTAGTTTATTCCTATTTTATTTTTATTATTAATTTTATTTTACCCATGGTTTTCTAAATCCCGACATAGTTTTGAATTTCCCGCTTCCCATGTATATTATATTTTTATTTTATTGGGGATTTACTATATCATGAACTTTCATATTTAGGACTTTATCATCAGACTTTCCAAATTAGGACTTTATCAACATGTACCATGGGGTGTATACTTTATTATTCCAGGAATTACTTTTACATGGGGAATTGACTTTAAATTTTATGATTTTTTTCTCAAAACCCCAAAGTTTGTAATTTCTTATTGATTTTGAAGTTAGGATATTTTATTTTTATTTTTATTTTTTATTTAAAAAAAAATCATGATTATATTCAATTTATTTTATTATTTATTGTTTTATTATTTGTCCATTTTTCGAGACATGAGCCATTGGACTTACCTTTGTGGGCTCTCTCCAAACTTGAGATTATTTTATTATTTTTCAGATGCAGGTTCGCAGACATTTCAGAATATTTTACCTTGGAAATTTTACCCACAGCCTGTGATTTGCATGCCTTGCGAGCTCTCACCAACCCTTAGTATTATGATGATTTACCCACAACCCGCATGCCTTGTGGGCTCTCACCAACCCTTATTATTATGATGATTTACCCATAACCCGCATGCCTTGCAGGCTCTCATGCTCTCACAAATACATGAGCCTATCATACTTCACCCATTCTGATTTATCGTGAGCATTGTACCACCCACGAGACACCTTCCCAAAAAATTATTGAGGAACCCACTTTGGATTATTGGATTATTTTATTGATTATATTATTTTTTTATTTTTTTAGCTCTCACCTCGTGGGCATTTCTCATTGGATTTTCCCGACTGCGAGGATTTTACTGCAAGCTTAACAAGCTCTACCCTTCTGCGAACTTAGGACATGGTTTGATATACCCTTCCCACGAACTTATGGCATGGTTTGATCTTATTATTTTATTATGTCTAGTTCTTATTTTATTTTTTTGGTTTAGACATCAGGATTTTCGGGATGATTAATTATTTTAATCAATTTATTTTTGGACTTTGCATGCACGTTTTTATTTATTTTTTCTCTAGATTTTGGGTCAAAATATTTACGTGGGCTCAAGGCTCCATGCCTACCCTAACTCCACATACAAACTACATAGGGGTGAAAACAATATATACCACTTAGATTCAATTCTCATAATGCATGTGGGATAAATGATTAAGCATACAAGATCAATGATTGAGATTAACCCTGATTGAGATCAATGATTGTTGAGCATTAACCTCAGAGGGCCATATCTCGAGTTCCACAAGACCAAATCAAGCACAAGAGGGCTGATTGGAAATACGAAGAAGTGAAGAACATGTTGGTACAATTATTATTGACGGGTTGATGGTAGAAATATCTAGAAAATTAGGGAAAAAAGGAGGCACAAATTTGATTGGAGATGGACCATAAATTGTTCCGCAACTCATATCTCAAGTTCCGGGTGGTCAAATCAGGCATGAGATGGCTTGTTGGAAAGCTGACGGAGCAAAGAAATTTTTGAAAGGATCCATGTTTCCAATTTGATAGCAGAAACACCCAAAATAATTTAAGAAAAATAAGAGGATGTGGTTGAGCAGAGTAGAAGATATTTTCAATAACTGTGACTCATGGACTTCCTACAGAGAGAATCTTATGACTTAAGAGTATTCTTAAATTATGTTTATAATGTTCATATATTCATTAATGAGTATGTAGGGAAAATTCAAATTATATAATAAGAAAAAATAAGTAAGCCGAAGAGATGTAATTGTTGGAAGTTAAAGAATGTGAAAGGTCTTCCTTGTTTTATAAAAGGAAGAGAATTGAATGAAAGAGGGACTTTTTCCCACTGTAAAATCAGTGATACTATTATCTCATGGAATAAAGGACATAAGGAAATTTCGACAACCATGAATGGTGTTCATGTGTATATGGGACTATTCTTCATATGCAATTGAATTTTATATGGGACTATTCTACTATTCTACATTAACTATTTATGTATGTATTGTTTGAGTTATTTGACATTTGTGGTTACTAATAGATACATGGATGATGTTGCAGATGTGATTTGTAACTAT
>ML842753.1:26696-39296 GCA_009831015.1 Picea engelmannii
ACCAACTTGCTAAGCCACCCAATCAATTACCCCAACAGTGGTCAAGTAGATTAGTGTAAAATCCAAGCAGTTATCTGAAATGAAAGGGATCTAATGCATACATAAGAGGGTTATAATGATCAAATATAACACATACCATGATAGCTCAGACCAATTACCTCATGGAGCAAGAGCCCTTTCTAATGCAAGACCAAGCCGGTAGTGATGGAGGCTGGCACGGATGATAGGACAAAGTTGGCTGAGAAGAAGAAGATGGGTCCCCCAGGACCATGCTCAGGTCGCTCCTGCTCTCGGTACTCCATGTCTAGGACCATGTGGGCCTCGAGACATGATCTCCTAGTTATCCCTAGATATCGGGGATAACAGGCCCCACTTATAATGTAGATATAGCTGCTACAAAACCACTTCAAAACATTTTCCCTTCTTATGTAGTCACACCATGATAGATTTAGCTTAGCACCTTCCTCACTTAGCTCGAAGCATCATTGTGTTTTCACCTCCATAGTTGATATCTCCCATCCTACATGGTTCTACAAAATTTGAAACAAATCCAATCTATTTTCATATATAAATAGTTTCCTCTATATAACCTCTCTAACCTACATATGCTTGTAAAGTATCAGTGAAACCTGCATAGAGAACCTAGCTAGATAAACTCACACAAAGCTTGGAAAATAACTAGAAAGAGAGAAGAAAGAATGAGAGAAGTAATAATTTAATTGCATTAATTGAGTGGTAGAATAAATAATAGAAATTATATACTCTACATGGATAAGAATAATGCATCGTAGTAGTGATCTAGAGAGATCTAGACACTCATTGAGAGAAATTAGAGTTATCTATCACCTTATCTTCCACCCAGTCCTAGTTAATTGTCCATGCAATCATAAGTTAATTGAGTCACACTTATGGAGGTGAGAGAAACAAATACATGCACATGTTATGCACCCTCCTATCCACATGCATGACCGAGGTGAACATGCAACTGTTGGTGACAAACTGAGGTTTCCATGCACGAGTTGCCTCCACTAGTATAACTAAAATGAAACTAAATAAAAAATGAAGAGAGAATGATCCCTATTGTATAGGATGAACCCCATTTTGTAAGGAATATTATTATGAGAGAATATTCTCATCTATGGATAGTGCCCTCGACATAAGACTAGAAAACATAGGAAAAATAATTACTAGGTGAGTGTGTAATATCTCTAACACCCTACATGAACACTGCTAGGGTGTAAATAAAGAATGGGTCTTGGAAACAAGGCTATGTTAGGTAACCATTTTACAATGCATATAAAGAATGAACATTGAAAAAGGAGGAAAGAGGTAAAAAATCATGGGAAAAACCACCCATCAAAGTACAATGCATCAAAAATGGAGGAAAGAAAGATAATTGCTAAGAAACTATGTCCTTCACTCCAAGACGGTCACGCAAAATGTGGAACTTATGCTCAATAAATGTATTCATGAATACGTTGGTAGTCTATTAATATGATGGATAGTAATGCAAATCAATGATCCTATCATGAACCAAATCTTTGATGTAATTCATATGTATCTCAATGTGGTTTTTTCTCTACCACTGCACTGGATCTCTACAAAATTTGAGCATGGTCTAGTTGTCACACCAGATGACATTCAAACGATGGAACTGGATACTAAGATCAGTGAGGAAGTTTTGAAGCCAAAGTGCATGAATTGTAACATTGACCTCTCCTCTATACTCAACCTCTACTTATGATAAAACAATCATTGATTGATTTTTACTTGACCAATAGATGGCACTGGAACCCAAACTAAGCACGTACCCAGAGGTGTAATTGTGATTTTTTCTATCGCCAGCCCAATCAGAATATGTGAATTCCATGATATCCAATGCACAACCTACTACATAGTGAATCCCATAATTTTTGGTACCTTGAAAATATATGAGGATGCACTTGGCATCCTTCTGGTGTAGCTCACATGACTCCTGCATGTACCTGGAAACTACCCCTATTGCATATGAGAGATCAAGTCAAATTTGGGTGAGATACTGAAGGATCCCCACTAGTTGTCGATAAAAGGTGTTTTCCACCAATGGTGTATCCTGGCCATCCCGAAGATGTACCCCATATAGGAATGGTTTGGTTGTAGACTGTTGGCACCCAAAGTTTTGTGTTCAACTTTGCACGCATGCACAAACAGAGTTGTGAGCTCGCATTCCATTGTTTTGTGCAAACCTAAGGAAATTCACAAGGAATGATACAAAATGTGCACCAAAACGAGTTTTTTCAGTTGCGCTCCATGATTAAATACTACCAAGTGCACACCAGTTCAATTTTTTCAAGTGCCCTGGAAAACAAGAATATTCCCACCAAAATCAAGAAAGGAATCATCAAGAAATATCTCTAAATTATCATTGCTAGCAGCATACTAGGACGTGGGAAGACCAAAAAACAAGATGGCTAGGTATTTAAGACTGACCTTGATGTACACAGTCTAGGTGGAGCGTCGATAGACATCAGAAGCATGTGAGGTAGTTGTATTAGACAAGCGAGTGGATTAGAATAGAAAGAGACAACACTTCCCATTAGAGAAAAATATCAAACAAATATCTAACATAAAAAATAGAGCGAACTGGTTAGTTGATTGTATTTTTGTAATACTTTGAATATATTTTTTTGTATATTCTATGTTTGAGTGTTTACAAAATATGTGTTGTGCATCATGTTATAATTATGAGAGATTATATAACAAATATATGGATTTTTATGGCTATTATATGTGTTTGTCTTGTGTAATTTATATCTTGGACATGATGAAATGATTCCAGTAGAAAATATATAATGATTCTAATACATTATGTGTCTATCTTGTGTGAGTAAACATGTGCGTGTATATTTTTAATTCTTAGTCTCATAGTTGATCATACATCATTATATGGATGCCAATTGCATTTAATGTTTGGTATGCTTAAACCTTCATCCTTGTCAAAAGACCTTATGGTCTCTGTGATCCCCTCTGCATCTTGGGTGAGACCTTCCTCATATTTGGATGAGGATTGATATTGTTGGCTCTGGGTTGTTAAAGGAGGCGAAGATCAAGGAAGAAGAGGTGAAATGCGAACTTCACGGAAGACACAGTGACTATCACTGGGTCGAAGTGAGAAAAAAAGAAGAAAAGGCAGAGCGAAGTGCAAGAAAACAAGTCGTTGGACAAGGAGACCAAGGATGATAGATCAACAAGGAAGAAGGATCATGAACAAGTTAGCAAGAGGAAAGAGCTACCATTTAATGTTTTGGAGAACCGCGCGAGAAGGAAGGAAAGATAGGATGGCGAAGCCCTAAAAATATGGGTCAAGTTGACTTAGAGTTTTAGACACCTAGGGTTTTGGTATCTAGGGTTTTGGGCACCTAGGCTTCGGCCTAAGGCTGTCAGTGAGATACTGTAATGTATAAATAGAGGTCAAGAGGACCTGGGTTGGGTTGGTAAAAACACAGGTTGTCATTGTTGATTTGAGTGATTATTGTACTATGAGAGAGAAGTGTTATGTGGGGGAGCCTTCTGGTAGTGTAATATCTTCAGCTGGGTGCGTAGGGAGGGAAGAGAAAGAGAGGAGAAGAAATGAGATCTGCTAGCTAAGAGAGCAGACAACAACTGTATGCTTTACCTCAATATAATATAGCACAATTCTGTGGACGTAGCCCTAGAGGGAGGGTGAACCACGTATATTTGTGTTGTGTCTGATTGGCATTTTGTATTTGTCATTCATATACTATTATTGCATTGCTAAGGTAGATCTGATAGATTCATGGAGTAGATCAAGCTGGTAAATGATATATGAATCATGTGTTGTTCCTATGTTAGATCCACTTGATATTCCCCTTGGTTGTAAACATCTCTGTCCTGCAACCCCCTCATAACTGCTTCGGGTGAGACTGCATCTACTTCACAGGTGTTGTCTAAAGGGCAAGTAGTTAGGGCTTGTTGGTGCTCTCTTAGAGCTGAACCCTGGGTCTGCCCCTGTGCCAACAAATGGTTCCATTGTCGGGACCAGATTCCTTTTAAGGGAATGTCAAGGTTGTTTCCATTGAAGACAAAGATTCAAAATTGGATAGAGGATCAAGAGAAGGACTTTGCTGAAGCCCAGAATAAGAACCCTAATCTTAGCACTGAGGATTGGCTAGAAAGATGTATCTTCACTAATATACACGATATATTCTTTGGAGGGATCCATCAGAAGCTATATGAGTGGCTAGCTAGATTAGCCGATACCTAGTTCGAGATCCGATCCTTCCTGTGGTTTGGATGTTGGAGTTGATCAAGAGGGTCAAGAAAGATGATAACACCATATCAAGAGCAGTAGATCACTGGTTCGATAGTACCATTGGAGGGTACATCATAGAGTTTTTTGTTGACAGAGTAGAGTCGTACAACCAAGCTGAAAGATATTTCTTCAAGGGACCCGGAGGAAAATTTCTACATTTCTTGAAGTTGAGACTCAAGATGATATTGCATGAAAAGAACATCTTGAAGATACAATAGATTGGTTGGATCTAGAAAGGATAATGTTCAAAAATTCGGACAACAACAGTGAAATAGAAGCTGGACATAAGTGTAGTGGGAGACTGTTATGAGAGGTCCACCTTTCAAACCCGTTTAAGAAGAAATACGGGGAGGAGGGTTTCTACAGTGTAGAAGAAGAAGATCTGACGGGCGAAGAACATTCATAACCCATCGGGACCGAGGAAGGACAAGCTGAAGAAATTCGCTGAGGAAAACCTGAAAACTTAGAAACCGCACATACCATCAAAGTAAGTATTGTTATCCTTCTTGTTGATTCAGTCTTAAGAAACATGAGTAATCCCAGTAACCAGAGAATCCAGAGCATTGTCTATAGTAGCCCACCACATATTCAGTCAGGAACCCTAGGAAGATCTATGGCAGAGGAGATGAAACTTCCTATCTTTAAGGGAGATGGATCTGAAGATCATGACCAACACTGGTTCCTCTGTGAAGTTGTATGGAACATTAAGAATGTCACAGATGAAGCTGTCAAAAGAACCCAATTTAATATAACTCTCAAAGATCGTGCATTGAGTTGGTACACGAAACTCGTCCAAGAACTTTCACAGCCTAAGCCATTGAATCAGATCAAGAATGCGTTGATTACAGAATTTAAGAAACCTAAGTCAAAGTCACAATGTATCACAGAGCTAAAAGAGATCAAGTAGAAGGTGGCCGAACCTGTGTGGAAATTCGATCAAAGATTCAAAACCTTGACATGCCGATTAACTTTCCAGATCCCAAATGAACAGAACAAAGAATGGTTCATTATTTCCCTCTTACCACACATCAGAGTTCCCATGATGCAACATAAGATTTCTTTGTAGGTTGAGGCATTGGATATCACCATGAAGCTTGAATCAACCCCTATGGGAGAATCCATCTCAGGTATGAGTTAGATCCCGAGTCTACTAACTAGTTTGTCTCTGCAGGTCGAAGATATGAAGAAAGAGAAGGGAAAAGATAAAAGAAAAGACATCTGGTGTGTCATATTCCGATCATAATTCCATGACAAGGAACATTTCCCTATATTCATTGAATACTTGTCTTTTGTAGCCCCGATCCCTTTGAAGCAAGTGACCTTACCCTGGTGCGAGGTATGAAGAAACAAACATCGTACTGGTGAGTGTTACTACATGCAAAAGTATGTTCAGACTGTAAATTCTAACCTTGTACAATATCTACTGCAAACTAATATTCAGAAAAGAACAGAAAAGATACAATGGAAAATACAAACATTACACAGAGATTTTTCACCTGGAAACCCAAATCGGGAAAACCAGCATATATTATATTCATACATTGTGTTACATTATTTACAATACAATATACATATAGGAGCCAACGACATCCAAAACTCTAAATCAATGACCTGGATTAGTCCAAAACCCTAATTCCTTAACAAGAAATAGAAAACCATCGGCAAAAAACCATGTGCTAAAAAACCACCTAAATATCATGTGGTCCCGGAAATATGTCGTCCCAGAAATATGTCGTCCCGGTAATATGTCCCGGAAATATGTCATCCCGGTGCGAAAAGTTTTTTTAGGGGTACTGCCCCCGAACCCCTGCGCGGGGGGCTCCACCCCCCTGCACCCCCTCTAAACCCCCTACGCACTCGGCGTAGATGCTCATACACTATTACTCGTGCAAAGAATATAACACATACCCAACATTCCCCCACTTGTTGTTTTCTTTTCACACAGGGGGTTACAAGGTTACATAGTCAACAATCCGGGGCAACAATGCCCATGGATCCTCTACACCAAGAGAAATTCTCAGTGCTCACAGATTTTTCTAATGAATCTGAAACATTCTTCAAAGTGTCCACCTTCATCAGTGATACTTTATTTTCTTCAATCATGTCTCTCACAAAGTGATATTGAACATCAATGTGCTTTGCCTTTGAATGATAAGTAGGGTTCTTTGCCAAGAAAATTGCACTCTGACTGTCAGACTCTATCCTTACAGCTTCTTGTACCAAACCAATACTTGAATACAATATTTGTAACCATACTGCTTCCTTACTTGCATGAGTGGCTTCCATGTATTCAGATTCTGTAGTTGAAAGTGCCACGACAGCCTGTCTTTTGCTCATCCAACTTATTGCTCCTCCAAACAGGTTAAACACATACCCGCTTGTGGATCTCCTACGATCCAAATCTCCAGCCCATTCTACATCCACAAAGCCATGTATATCGACCACTCTGTCCAATCTTGGTCTTCCTTCTTAGCACAATCCATAGCTAGCAGTTCCACGCAAATACCTAACAACCCTTTTTACTGCTGTCCAATGCTCCTTCCTTGGTTTTGGCATATACCTGCTCAAAACTCCCACTGCATGTGCAATGTCTGGTCTAGTACAGACCATTTCATACATCAAAATGCCAACTGCACTCGCATATGGAACATGATACATGTCCTCCTCTTCTTCATGTGTCTTGGGACACTGATCCATAGATAACTTTACACCAACGGGAATAGGAACCTTGACCGGTTTACATTCCTGCATATTAAACCTCTGCAATATTGTCTCGACATATTTTCTCTGATTTAACCAGAATTTCCTCCTTTTTTGATCTCTTTTAATTTCCATGCCCAAAATGAAATTTGAAGCACCAAGATCCTTCATGTCGAATTTAGAGGACAACTGAGTTTTCACATCCCAGATAATCTCCTTGTTGTTTCCTATCAGCAACATGTCATCCACATACAACACCAAATAAATCAAATGATCACTAATTAATTTAGAATACACACAATGATCCTCTTTGCTTCTTGTGAAGCCAAGTCCTAGCATATAAGTATCAAATTTTTGATACCACATCCTTGGTGATTGTTTTAAACCATACAGGGACTTTTTCAGCTTGCATATTAGCTCCTTATTTCCTTTCACAGCATAACCTTCTGGTTGCTTCATAAAGATTTCTTCTTCCAGATCCCCATGCAGGAATGTTGTCTTCACATCCATCTGTTCTATTTCAAAATCAAATGCAGCAACAACAGATAACAAAAATCTTATAGAGGTTAACTTGGCAATAGGAGAAAAAATCTCACCAAAATCAATTCCCTCAACCTAGGAATAACCCTTTGCTACTAATCAAGCTTTGTATTTCTCCACTTTTCCTTCTGCATTCAACTTATTTTTAAATACCCATTTGCTGCCAATGGGATTTCTTCCAGTTGGAAACTCCATTAGATCCCAAGCCTCATTCCTATCCAAAGATGCCATTTCTTCTTCCATGGCCATTTTCCATAGATTTCCATCCTCTGAATCCACTGCCTCCCTGGCAATTCTAGGGTCATCATCAGTAATAGACAAAGCAAAATTTGAACAAAAATCAGATGGACTATACCTTTCTGGTAGCCTTCTTTCTCGGTTTGATCTCCTCAATACCGGAGTATGAGGATCTTCTTCTTCTTATCCATGTTCTTCTGTAGAGTTTGCTTCATCATCCTTTAAATCAAACTCTATCTTCTCCGGTTCTTCCTTACTTGGTAGGACTTCTTGTTTAACAACATCCTTTATTTCTCTAAATACCACATCTCAGCTATACACTACCTTCTTAGTTTCTAAGTTCCAAAGCTTATAACCTTTGAGACCATCTTTATATCCAATAAAGATACATTTTTCAGCCTTCTTATCCATCTTACTCCTATTTTCCTTTGGAACATGAACATATTCATCGCAGCCAAATACCTTAATATGTGTGAGAGAAGGTTCCTTACCAGTCCATAACTCTTATGGATTCTTGTCACCCAACGTTGATGAGGGTGATCTGTTGACCAGATAACATGTAGTACCCACTGCCTCTACCCAAAATTCTTTCCCTATCCCGACAGCACTGAGCATGCACCTTTCTTTTTCCATCAATGTCCTGTTCATCCTTTCCGCAACTCCATTCTGCTGAGGTGTATATGGAGTAGTCTTCTGCCTTTCTATACTGCACTTCTTACAGAATTCTTCAAATTCATTCCCGCAGAATTCTCCACCGTTATCTGTCCTCAACACCTTAATATGTTTCTCTGTTTGATTCTCAACAAGAGCCTTAAACTCTTTAAACCTGTCAAAGACTTTAGATTTCTTCCTGAGAAAATATATCCAAGTTTTCCTCGAGAAGTCATCTATAAATGAGACATAGTACATAGATTTTCCCAATGATGGGACCAACACAGGTCCAAAAACATCACTGTGAACTAGCTGTAAAATTCCTTCTGCCCTCGTTGCACCAAAGGGGAATCTTACCCGATTCTTCTTCCCATACAGACAATGTTCACAGAAATCAAAATCCAGAGAGAAATTAGACATACCTTCAACCATACCTTTACCGTGTAGTAGTCGAACACCCTTCTCTCTGATATGCCCCATTCTTTGATGCCACAACATAACCTTTTCTCCAAAGACTGTAGGAGTTATTTCTTCTTCAATTTCAATATCAAGAAAAATGGATCTATTACACCCATCACTAATAGTGCTTCCTAGCAGCTTATACAGATTTCCAAACCGAACTCCCCTCATCAACACCATTGCTCCTTGAACCATCCTGCAAGTTCCCTTTTCAAAAATTGTTTTTACCCCAGCATCTTCCATTTTGCTTACAGAAATCAAATTTCTGGCCATACTTGGGATGTGTAGAACCCCAAGCAGTGTTCTTATCCTTCCATCTATGAGTCTCAACTTGACCCTTCCTCTTCTTATGATTCTGGTTGTCGAATCATTACCCAAGAAAACATTACCTCCATGATACTTTTCATATTCGCAGAACCACTCCCTATGGGGAGTCATATGAAAGGATGCACTTGAGTCAATCAACCATGCCTCATGATCTGCATGTGTGATTGAAGAGGCCAAGTACACATCCCCTCCTTCTTCCTTGGAGGTCTTTTCTTTTGTAGAAGAAGATTCTTCAGATCCCTTCTTTTTCTCAACTTTGGATCTAAACTTCTTCTTGTAGTGTCGTTCTTTTTCACACCTCCAACATACCCTTCCAAACTTTCCAGGAGATTTAGATCTACCCTTATAATTAGATCTCCCACTTGAGAAATTAGATCTATTTCTTTCCTGGGAACGTCCTCTTGCAAATAATGCGTCTGTGCTATGTCCTTCCATATTCTTTCGTCTCATCTCCTCCGACAACAAGGATGAGACCACTTCTTCAAACTTCAAAGAAGTTGTATTACTACCTATGGCCACAACCATACTATCCCACGAGTCTGGTAAAGAACACAACAAACTGATACATTTATCTTCATCTGAAATTTTAATCTCAACAGATACTAACTGACTTACCACAGTATTGAAGGCATTCAAATGCTCTTCCACTGAGTCTCCATCTCTCATCCTCAAGTTATATAGCTTCTTTCTTAGGAATAGTTTATTTACCAGGGACTTAGACTGATACAACTTCCCCAACTTTTCCCATAAATCCTTGGCTGTAGCTTCCTCTGACACATTCAGTGATACTAAATCGGGGAGACACAGTCGGATTGTGCTCTTTGCCTTCCGATCCATCTTTTCCAGTCATCTGCAGATGTTCCTATAGGTGCAGTACCTGGATCTACCACGATCCACTGATCTCTGTCCACCAAAATATCTTCCATCATGAGCTTCCACAACTCAAAGATTTTCCCATTAAACTTCTCGATCTCCATCTTCGAATTGCTTGCCATTTCTTTTCACCTGAAAAACAATACCGCAAATCTCCCACTGTAACAAGGCTTATCATAGTCCCGAGCCAAACCCTTGACCACAAAGGCGTCCCCCTGAAGCCAATAAAGCTCTGATACCAAATGTAAATTCTAACCTTGTACAATATCTACTGCAAACTGATATTCAGAAAAGAACAGAAAAGATACAATGGAAAATACAAACATTACACAAAGATTTTTCACCTGGAAACCCAAATTGGGAAAACCAACATATATTATATTCATACATTATGTTACATTGTTTACAATAAAATATACATATAGGAGCCAGCGGCATCCAAAACCCTAACCCAATGACCTGAATTAGTCCAAAACCCTAATTCCTTAACCGGAAATAGAAAACCATCAACAAAAAACCATGTGCTGAAAAACCACCTAAATATCATGTGGTCCCGGAAATATGTCATCCCGGTGCAAATTTTTTTTTCGGGGGCATTTCCCCCAAATCCCCGTGTGAGGGGCTCCGCCCCCCTGCACCCCCTCTAACCTCACTGCACGCCTTGCACAGACGCTCATACTCTACTACTCGTGCAAAGAATATAACACATACCCAACACAGACACCTACAAATTTGTACTGTACATTATCTAAGTCTATAGGGCATGATGATAGGGATTGTAGGGATTATGATCTCATGCAAGAAAGGTCAAGAGACATATTTAAGATCCAAGGAGAAGTACAACAAGAAGGAAATTCTACACAATACAACTCTCCTGGGAGAAGAAACTTCAATCCTCGCGGTGGATTTAGAGAAAGAGGACGAGGAGGAGGAATGGGTCGAGGTCGAGGACATATCATCTATTATTATTGCGCACAACCTAGACACATTTCAAGGGATTTTCAGAACCCTTGTACTACTTGAAGCTACTACAACTCGTTTGACCATGTTATAGAAGATTGTCCGGTACTGCTAGCTAAGCTTCAGGAAAGACGAGGACCCCAGCAGAACCCACAGGTGCAATTGATCTATGTTGAAACTTGCGGAGAAGACCCTAGAGACGTTGTTATAACTAGAGGAGGCATTGTCACAGGAGAAGATAGACTAACACAAGGGAATAATACAAAAGATTTGGGAATCCATAAAGCTGCAGAGAAGACCCAAACTTTTGATGTAAAGAAAGAAAGATAGATGTTTGAGGAAGCTAGGAAATAATTCAGAGGAAACCAAGGCTCTGCATCAAAGATAAGACCAGAAGTGAGAGAATATGGAATGCCTTTGGCATTTGATCGATCTTCTTCACCAAAAGAAGGAAAAGAGGTAAGCAATCTCATGGAATTTTTATACACTTGTATTAAGTTGATTCAATATGAAAGCGTTGTACAAGAATTACAAAATTTAGTTAGACAATATAAGAAAGGAAATATAGATCCCTTACTAAATAGGGAAGTACACCAAATTGGTAAGAAGAGAAGAACAAATAAGGAATTACCTTTGAATGCTCAAATAGGAGAATATGAGATAGACTATGTGGTCCTCGACGTAGGGTCAGAGGTCAATGTCATGACGAAGAAAACCTATGCACAGATGGGAAAACCGAAGTTGATCTATTCCCATATCAGGCTTAGGATGGCTTACCAACAAGCTGTCAACCCATTTGGACGATTGGAGCATGTTCCTGTGGACATTGATGGAATAAGAACATTTGCATATTTTTAGGTAATTGAAATAGTTGATGACAATTTCCCTTACCCTGCGTTGTTAGGAATTGATTGGGCCTTCAATAACTCTATTGTTTTTGACTTAAAGAAAAGACATATGAATTTTGAAGGAGATGGCCTGAGGGTGATCGCACCTTTAGATCCAGATGAAGGTCGGCGATACACATAGCCCATTAGAGACTAAGACTATGCATATATGTTGGGACCACATATTGTATCTTTTTGCCCATACTTTTTGCCATTATTATACCCTTCATCACCTGTATTTAGACTCATATTATCACTTCATCTGATCACTCCAAGGTATACAACGTCCTTTCTCATCACTATATGTTTAATTTGTTTTGCATAATACTTTACATTACTTTTTGACCTAACCATTGATTAGAAGCGCATAAGTGTCCATATTTGCAGAATAGTATTCAAGGCCGATGCTGAAACACAGAACTATCTAAAGTTGCTGCTGAAACACGGAAGCTGCTACACAGTCCGAAGATGCAGATGTTGAAACACGGAGCTGCTACACAATCTGAGGACACATAAGCCGAAACATGGAGCAATTACATAGTTCGGGGATGCAGATGCTGAACACGGAACTGTCACTCAGTTCAGAAGTGCAGATGCTGAGACACAGAGGAGGCCGCCACGATGCTGAAACACGAGTCCTGACAGCTAGCAGTC
>ML842754.1:8669-26892 GCA_009831015.1 Picea engelmannii
TAAAAGTCTTTCTGCTTTTCTTAACTCCAACTGCAGTTTCCTTTTCTTTTATTCTTTCTTCTGCTTTTCGCATGCCAGCTTTATCCTTGATTTTCTGAACTGTCTCTTTACTTGCCTCCTCTACACATGCCACCTCATGCAACGCTGTGTTCCAGCAGTCGTGTTCCAGCATTCGTGTTCCAACAGTCGTGTTTCAGCATTCGTGTTCCAGCAGTCGTGTTTCAGCATTCGTGTTCCAACAGTCGTGTTTCAGCATTAGTGTTCCAACAGTCGTGTTTCAGCATTCGTGTTCCAGCAGTCGTGTTTCAGCAGTTGTGTTCCAGCATTCATGTTCCAACAGTCGTGTTTCAGCATCTACGTTTCAGCATCTGTGATTCAACATTTGTGTTTCAGCATCTACGTTTCAGCATCTGTGATTCAGCATTTGTGTTTCAGCACTTACATTTCACTTTTGTGTTGCAGCATCTGTGTTCGCTTTTGTGTTGCAGCATCTGTGTTCGCATTAGTGTTGCAGCATCTGTGTTCGCATAAACAATCGATTTCCATCAATGACAACCTTAACCATCTGCGTCCTTAACCATTAACCATCTGCGTCAGTCTTCTGTTATTGCCATATCTCCAACAGGTGCATGGTTGATGCACGTGTTTATGGTACAGGTTGAGGTACAGGTTGATACATGGTTAATGCATGGTTTAGGTTTATTGGTACAGGTTTACAATGGTATATATCATAGTGATAGTGTGACAGTGGTTCCATCATTCTACTTCTACTTCAGGGTAGTGAGACAGGGCAAGGACATGTGGTTGTAGCCACCTTCCAGTTGTAGCCAAAGGACATATGGGGTTGTAGCCTCCTTCTAGTTGTAGCCAAAGAATATGGGAGTTGGAGATTCCTTCAGGTTGTAGCCTAAGAAACAAGGGGGTTGGAGACTTCTTCCAGTTGCAGATGGAAAGCAAAGGAAGTTGGTGCTTCCAATGAATGTAATTCTTCAAGACATATAAGAAAAAACATTATGTGTTTTTTCCTGCTTTGTGTTTCCACGTAAAACATTGGTGTACTGTGTATGTGTATGATTTTTCATTTGTTCATTGCTTATTTAATCTGCAGTTATTGGATGATAATGCTACATTGGTATAACACTTGGATTATATGGTTAAAAAGGATTAAATTGTTCTATTATTGATTCACCCCCCCTCTCAATAATCCAACAATTGGTATCAGAGTGGGTTCCTTCATAAATCAGTTTAACCACTGAAAGGTAGATCATGGAGAGAAACAACTTGAATAAAAATGGAATACAACTGTTCAATGGACAAAATTATGCATTTTGGAGAATATGGATGAAAACATATATACAGGCACAGGGATTTGAAATTTGGCAATCAATTGTAGATGGATACACATCACCAACAGTTCCGGAAACAAATGACAAAGCAACGAAACTCGGTCAAAATAATTCCAAAGCCAAAAATGCACTTCTGAATGGTCTTAGTGAAACAATATTCACCAAATTTTCACATTGTAAATCCGTTAAAGATATTTGGGATAAACTTCAAAATATTTATGAAGGAGATTCAAAAGACAAAGAAACAAAGATTCAAACTTACAAAGGTCAGTTCGAACAACTTAAGATGAAGGAAGATGAGAATATTTCATATTACTTTTTATGAGTTGATGAAACAATAAATGCAATCATATGATTGGGAGAAGAAATCAAAGAATCTGTAATTGTTCAAAAAGTACTAAGATCTCTTCCTATGAGTTTTGACCCTAAGATATCAACACTAGAAGAAAGATCATATCTAAACTCAATAAGCATGGTCGAATTACATGGAATATTCACAGCATATGAAATGAGATCTGAATAGGAAAATCCAAATATAAAAGAAGCAACCTTCAAAGCATCCAAAAAGTCAAAGAAAAAGGGAAGACAAAAAGAATAACATAGCAGCAACAGTGACGTCTCAGAAGATGATGCAGAAGTTGACAACTTTGTCAAAAGACTGAACAAGGGAACCGATGGTAGGTATAGAGGTAATATTCCTTTAATTTGTTTTAATTGTGAAGGTATTGGTCATTTTTGTAACAAATGTCCTTATAATAAAAAGAGAAATGATGAAGGTTACTCAAAAGGAAAGAAAACATATAAAGGAAAAAGAACCACAAAGAAAGTTTTCAAGAAAATCTTATGCACCAAAGAATACATCTCATCATTAGATGAAGATGAAGTCAGTGACAGTGAGACAAAAAGAGTTCTATTCATGGTAGTAGAAGACTCTGATAAAGAAGACTCTGAAGAAGAATATGAAGAAGCCGAATAAGAATATGAATAAGTCGAAGAAGAAATTAAAGAGGAAAAAGTTGACTACCCAGAGGAATTAATGTGTGCCATAGAAGTTATCAGAAGAGAAAAGAAGAAAAACAAGAAAATACAAGCATAACTAGAAAATAAAGAAGACACTCAAGAACTAGAACAAATGATCACAAATTTGAAGGTTCAAATAGAAGAAGATAAAAGAATTGAAGAAGCACTCAAAGAACAACTAGAAAAAAAAGACAAGATCATTGGAAATTTGGAAGAAAAGATTGTCACATTAAGAAAGGATCTTCAAAAGAAAAATATGGAGAACAACTCAAAAGTTTTGGATGACAATATCAGTAGTAAAAAATTTCATCATGACAAGTCTGGACTTGGATACAATCAGACAGAAAAAGGATGAAGCTCCAAAACAATAGAGAAAGAAACATATCCAAAAATATTTGCAGAAACAATCAAGGGGGATAGGAAGATCTACAAGGAAGATTGCAGGGACACTCCTGCACCGAGAAGATTCATATTTCATAATCAACAATCGATAGATAGGCCTCAAGAAGAACAAGAATTCATAAGGGTACCTCCTTTAAGAATATTTTCAACTATCAGGTATCAAACTATCTTTTTTGGTTTATGTTATGAATGTAATAATTTTGGACATAAAGTTGTGAATTGCAGACCTAACAACAGGAACAAAAAAAACTTTGAAAGTCATAAACAAAGGGGTTATCCAAGAAGTCCTAGTGAAACATAGAGAAGAAGTTACAACAGGTTTGAATCTTTAAGCACTAAAGTGGAATGTTACAAATGTAACAATTTTGGACACATGGTCAAAGATTGTAGAATGACAGTCCCTCCTAGAGAACCGCAACATAATAACAATAGTCACAGACAGGAACCTCATAAAAGGACATGGATAAGAAAGCATGATTAGTATAGAAATGAAGAATGCACACTCACTCTACAAGCTAAGTAGAAGAAATGTGGTTGGTATGTTGACAATGGGTGTTCAAAACACATGACATGTGATAGAGACAGGTTTCTTACATTATGAAAGGAAAGATATGGATCAGTCTCCTTCGGAAATGATGATTCAGCCAAAATCATTGGAAAAGGAACAGTCAGAATTGGGAACAAGAATAAGAAGGTAGAAAATGTTTTACTAGTAGAAGATATGAAACATAATATTCTAAGTGTGATTCAAGTGTGTGACCAAGGTCATAAAGTTACTTTCGATTCAAAAAAGTGAGAGATAAGAGAAGAAGGTTCAGGAAAATCGATTGCTACAACTGCGAGAACTTTAAACGACATATATGTGTTAAGTGAAATTGGAAATGAAAAGTGTTTTCTAGGAAAGGAAGATGAAAGTTGGCTATGGAACAAAAGAATGGGTCACATATATTTTGATAACCTTGTCAAAGTTAGCAAAAGAGAAGTAGTCAAAGAAATGCCCCAGATCATGAAACCAACCAACACTTTATACAAGCATTGTCAACAAGGAAAGCAAACAAAGACTAGGTTCAAATCAAAGGAATATTCAACAACGAGAACACTAGAAATTGTGTATATTGATCTAGTTGGACCAACTACAACAAAGGGCTTAAAAGGTGAGAAATACTTTATGTTATTATTWGAAGATTATACAAGAATGACCTCAATTTTCTTTCTCAAGAATAAGTCRKAAGCTTTTGAAAACTTCAAGATCTACAAGGAAATGGTTGAAAATGAAATGGATTCAAAAATCAAATGCTTGAGATMTGATAATGGAGGAGAGTTCACTTCAAAGGAATTTATGGACTACTGCAACAGTCATGGAATAAAAAGGCAATTMTCTATTGYTAGGACACCTCAAAAGAATGGAGTTGTTGAAAGAAAGAACAAGACAATACAGAAAATGGATCGCACAATGCTAATGGATTCCAAATTGGCAGATATTTTTTGGACACAGGCAATGCATACAACAGTTCACATTCAAAACATTGTAATGATCAGAAACAACACTGACAAAACTCCTTATGAGCTATGGAAAGGAAGAATAGCAAATGTAAAGTACTTCAGAAGTTTTGGAAGCAAATGCTACATAAAAAGAGAAGATGGCAGAATGGGAAAGTTTGACTCTCATGTGAACAAAGGAGTACTTGTTGGTTACTCAAGTACAAGAAAAACATACAAGTGTTACAACCTGAGATTGAACAAAGTGGTGGAAAGCATCAATGTAACAATTGATGAAATAGGTAAACAAGAATTAAAGGAAGAAGAAAATGAATCAATGGAACAAATTTACGAAGAAGAAACAAAAGATGAAAAAGAAGGGGAAGACGAAGAGGATCTGACAAAAATAGAAGAGCAAGTTCAACAAGTAACTCCAAAAACAACTAGTAGATGAGTACATAAGAGTCATCCTTGAGATCATATTATCGGAAACAAAGACGTGGGAGTTGCGACTAGAAGAAGAATTCGTTCACCAGAACAAATGCACCTAGCACTCACATCTATGATTGAACCAACCTATTTTGAAGAGGCCAGAAAGGATGATTTTTCGAACAAGGCCATGGATGAAGAATTGGATCAAATAGAGAAAAATGATAGTTGGGAATTGGTTCCAAGACCAAAGGATAAGCATGTGATTGGCACAAAGTGGGTATACAGGAATAAATTGAATGAAGATGGACATGTGACAAGGAACAAAGCTAGATTGGTATGTAAAGGATATGCATAGCTTGAAGGAATTGACTTTGAAGAGACAGTTTCCCTAGTTTCTAGAATGGAAGAAATCCGATTGTTTTTAGCTTATGCATGATCCAAAAATATTAAAGTGTATCATATGGACGTAAAATCATCTTTTCTGAATGGGGAAATTAAAGAAGTATACATTCAACAACCAGAAGGATTTCAATTGTTAGAGAACGCAAACTATGTGTGTAAATTATATAAGGCCTTGTATGGTCTAAAACAAGCTCCTAGAGAATGGTACACTAGACTCGATAAATATCTACAATAGGAGGGGTTCGAAAAAGGAAGTGTAGACATCTAGCTCTACATCAAGGTAAGTCAAGATAGTATTTTATTAATTTAAGTTTATGTTGATGATATTAGTTTTGGTAGTGATGATGACAGGTTAAGCCATAAATTTTCAAAGGATATGCAGAATGAATTTGAAATGTCATTACTTGGAGAACTATCCTTCTTTCTAGGACTTCAGATACATCAAAACAACCAAGGAAATTTTATTTCTCAAACCAAGTATATCAGAGAAATGCTAAAGAGGTTCGGAATGGAATATTGCAAACCAGTTATCACGCCCATGCAAACACGTTGCAAGTTAAGAAAATATGATGATTCAAAGTCTACATATCAGAGGCAATACATGTCAATTATTGGTAGCCTACTATATGTCACAACATCTAGACCAGATGTAATGTAGGAAGTTGGATAGGTGGCATGATTTCAAGAAGCACCAAAGGAATCACATGTATTAGCAGTGAAGAGGATTTTCAGATATCTCAAAGGAACAAAAGAGGTTCGATTATGGTATCCAAAAGGGAAGGATCTATCACTTATTACCTACACAGATGCAGATTGGGATGGTTGTATTGATGACCAACGAAGCACCTGTGGAGAAACGTTCTACTTGGGTGAGTGTTTAGTATCATGGCTAAGAAAGAAACATTCATTAGTATCTCTATCTATAGTTGAGGCAGAGTATATTGCAACAACAACATGTTGTACACAGGTTCTATGGATGAAACAAACTCTGACAGATATACAAGTTGAGTATGATGATCCCATTCCAATCTATTGTGATAATACAAGTGCCATCAGTATCTCAAAGAACCCGGTGATGCACTCCAAGACGAAGCAAATTCCAATCAAGTATCACTTTCTATGGGAACATGTTGCATAAAAGAACATTAGAGTTGAGTACGTGGGAAAACAAGAACAAGTGGCAGACATCTTTACAAAACCACTTCCATGGGAAGCCTTTGAGTATCTTCACCGAAGGCTCGGAGTTATTTCTACTCCAAAATGAATGATTTTGAATGATTATCTTATATGTCTTAGATGTACATGAGGAAGCACCATAAAGAGGGTAGTTCAGGTTGGGAGATCAGACAGTTCAGTTAGGGGGAGCAACCCCAGATGGAAAGATACCTTTTCCATTGATGACAAAGGGGGAGTGATTTATCATATGCAGAGGATAGAGGCATGGCTCCAGGGGGAGAAATGGTCACAGAGATGTAGAGGACAAAGGTATGGTTCCAGGGGGAGAATGAGTGATATGAATTCAGTATTGCATGACATGATTTCAGTATTCCATCAGAGTGTTTCCATCAATTCCAAATGGGGATATTTTTTATTAAGGTTGGTTGTCATTGATGTCAACCCTTGAAGAAAGTCTGGTAGCGAATTTTGGTAGCACAAAGGTTTGGGTAATGGACCCAAGGATGTATCATGTATAATGGTATGAGTTTTAATATATTTTAAGGTAATACTATTCTATATGGATATTACATGTCATTCCATTTCTGGTGGTATGCGTAACGTCACATAACTCCTCACGGTTAGAGAGTTATGGCCATGAGAAGTTCGAGAACCCAAGTTTGGGTAATGGACCCAAGTTTGTTTGATGGATAATGATACGAGTTTTGATATATTTGCAAGGAATAATATTATAGATGGATAGTACATGCATTCCATTTCTGGTGGTATGTGGAACGTCACATAAATCCTCACGGTTTGAGAGTTATGGCCTTATGAAGTTTGAGGACCCTCATATGTCATCTAGAAGCCCCAAAAGGTCAAAGTAGTCAAAGTGGTTTAAGACATTTTAGAAGGTAAATATTAAAGTGAAGTGATGAGTATACTATAATTCAAAGTGAATACAAAACAAATTATTTAAATAATAAATTTAATGGAGAAATTAGAAGTGGGTTAACCCTAAAATAAGGAAAGTGGGCAAAGTGACCTAGAATATGCTTTTAAGGAAGCTACTTGGAGAGTATAAATAAGAGGCAAGGATCTCTAAATTTATATCACACTTGAGCATATTGAATATATATAGGTGACTGAGGTAACCAAAGTATATCTAAGCCAACTTTCAGAGGGAAGGTGAAGAAAATAAGGCCGGAATTAAAGGGAGGATAAATTATTTTGATGATGCTTTCTAAGGTATGTTATTTACAGGTCATCTCACCATTTTCACAATAATTTGTTTTCTAGAATGATTCAGACCGTGAAATTGATAGGCCATTGAGGAAACATATCCAAGTATTTGTGGTAAACATTTCTTCTTGTGGGTATTTGTATTTTTGGAGTTACACTCCATGGAAAACAGGGTTTGTGGCTAGTCCTGAAACTAGTCTAAAAAAGGTGTTTCAGGTAAAAACATCATAACTTCTTCATAACCAATCCAAATTCAGTATGAACAAATGTGTTGGTTATAGTATAGTATTTAGTATTATGTGTAACATTTTCAATACCATTCAAGAAATATTATGTGTGGGGCATGCTCCACAAGGTCGCTCTCTATAATAATCTAGAATTCAACAAGGTGTGTCATTTATGCTATAACTCCTTTTCTGAGAGGTTCCAAGTAGTGACACCTAGAGGAATTGCATAAAAAAAAATGAAGAACATTGTGTACTAATTTAATATCTTTATTCATTACCGGTACATAGTTATTATTATTTCAAGTTAGGGTTGTTGACTAATCCCAAACTAGTCACGTGAGACTAAATAAAAGTTTGATGAAAATTCTAGTCTTGTGTTGTGAAAGTTAAGGAAGTTTTGAAGGTATGTGATCATATACACCAGGTCTATTAAAGAGTTACAAATCATATTTGGATGATGACATTGATGAGGGATTTTAATTAAAGTACATGTTGGGCACATGGTTGAGACAAGTAGTTTATGAGTCAACACATACATGAGGTGTATAGTTGTTGATGTTGGTACATATTGATGAGTCATAGTTGATGAGTAGTTGACACATGATTGGTACATTGTTGGATGCACTTGTTTATGGTACATGTTTATTACAAGTTGTTTGGTACAGGTTGGTGCATGGTTGATGCACTTGTTTATGGTACAGGTTGATTACAAGTTGAGGTACAGGTTGATGCATGGTTCAGGTTTATTGATATAGGTTTACATCAGTATATCTCATAGTGATAGTGTGACAATGGTTCCATCATTATACTTCTACTTCAGGGTAGTTGGATGGGGAAAGGACAGGTTGTTGTAGCCACCTTCCGGTTGTAGCCGAAGAACATAGGGGGTTGTATCCTCCTTCTGGTTGTAGCCAGAGAATAGGGGAGTTGGAGATTCCCTTAGGTTGTAGCCTAAGAAACAAGGGGTTTGGAACCTCCTTCCAGTTGCAGCTACATAACAAAGGAATTTGGTGCTTCCAATGAATGTAATTCTTCAAGACATATAAGAAAAAGCATTATGTGGTTTTCTCCCTCTTTGGTTTTCCACATAAAACATTGGTGTACTATGTATGTGTATGATTGTTCATTTGTTCATTGTTTATTTACTCTGTAGTTATTGGATGGTAATTCTACATTGATATAACACTTAGATTATATGGTTAAAAATGATTAAATTTCTCTATTACTGATTCACCCCCCCCCCTCTCAGCAATCCAACATGCACCTCCTTCAAACCATTCTTCCAAGTAACCATGCATTCGAGTCCATGGAATTAACCAAATATTGTGTAAGATTTAAGAGTGTAACCCTCTAGGGATTGTCAAAACCCCATATGAATAGGACCCTGGAACCCAACACTACGCTCAAAGGGAGTTAGTACTTCTAAGCTTTGGGACTTCGTAGGTCCAGATCTCCAAGATATTAGAACTTCACAACACTCCAAATCTCGTTGAAGGAAACCATTCAAAACAGTGACCAGATGGTTGAACAATAATTGGTGGTTTCCTATCTGTTGTCGTGGGATATGTTTTATTGTTAAACCCTGACCATCTCTTCAGTTGCGAAGTAATGTGAGTCGTAGATCTAAGAATATTTGGGATCCTTCCTGACTGTTGGATATAAGCTACGGTCAATTCGACATTGATCCACTACGGGCGTGAAAGAGTTTGAAATGGTCGGAATCCCCAAATGTCGAAGTTGAAAAGTAATGTGAGTCATTTATCTAAGGATCCATCAGGACCTTTCTTGACCGTCATATTGAGTGTAGTGGAAGGATAGGGTAAGTGGTACTAATAACTGACAAAATGTAGTCTTCCCTAATTCATGACCCTTTTGGTAGGTAATACTTCGAGGAATTGTAAGGGCATGAAATCGTGAAGTCCCGAAATGGTGAAATCCCACAAACCGTCAGATCAAGGGAAATAATTAGGGATAAATGTGAGCAATTGATATAAGGATCCCTTGGGGACCCTTCCCAATCGTTTGATCAACTAGTGAAAGGATAAGGTAAGTACTTCGGTGAAGTCTTAATTTGGGATTCCATAATTTCAGAACTTCGAGACTTCGGAGCTCTAGGAGAGTTGACATGTTGGTGCATGGGTCAAACGTCGAAGCGTCGAAGGACATGGAGGATTTCTAGAACTTTGGAACTCTAGAACTCCAGGACTTCAGGAGTTTTGAGGATGTAGGTGGATGTGTCAGATGCTGAAGTTACCTTGTTGAAGTGTCCAGTTCTAGTTGGACGGGCCTACGTACACCATGATGATGTGGCATGCCTGGATAATTCCATGTGGCATTGTGGGATTGGTCACAAGTCAGGTGTGGGACCCCCACCCCTTGTAAAGTTTAAGGTGTTTTAAGTGTGGATAAATCTCAGTCGTTGGATATTTAAGGGTTGACAAAGCTCCACCATGGATCCCGATGAGGAAAGGTACTGTAGGACTTTGGTTCCCCGGGGATGTTTCCAAACATGTCCAAGAATGATGAAGGGTCAAAGGCCCAATACTTGGAAAGGCTTGGGGAAAATTCCCTATAACCACTCGTCTAGGGGCCATGTCATTTCCAAAGTGCAACGACGTGGGCCACGAATGTGTCAGGTTGGACAGTATGAAAGAGATAGAGCCACGTGTATGCCATGTGGTGAACATGGATGATTTTAGGGGCTAAATTTCTCTCTGGGCTAATTTTCCTGGTTTTTCCAAAAACGCGATTCTCTATTTTAAAAATGATTTGCCCAAATTCTATAGGAAAAAAATATTTTACCTTAAAAATCACCAAAATTTTATAAAAACTATATAAAATTCTTATAAATTGGAATAATTTTACAAAAATTTTGCCAAACATTTATAGTTGGAATATGAAGGATTAGTAAGATTCGTCAAGGTTTATACATTTAAAAAAAAAAATCCATCCTTAAAATCATCCCTGGTGGTGAAGGGGATGGCCATTGGCCAAAAACATCTTGAAAATATCGGAACGCCATAAATCTCAAACTAGAACATTGTTTTGGACAAGGTCATAGTCGTTGGGAATCTCTCTATGAGCACAAGTCGATGGCATCCTCATCCAAGGAATTCAGAGAGTTGTAGGGAAGCGAAAAATTTATACCCCATCCCTTAAAAGGGTACTTAGGGGGCTGGGTGTGTGACGATTCTCTAGGAGGAGCAGTCAATCTGCAATCCTTGGCCATGTGACAAAAATTGTTTCATTGTAGCATTCTACTTCATCACTCAAAGATTAAAATATGTTTTAGTTTCAACTCTATGCTTCATGAGGCCTCCTTAGATAACCATTTCTTGTGTAGCCTTCATAGTTTCTTATGTTCTTGGAATTGTCTCTACAATTCACATCTTTGTGCCCAAAATTGTTACATGAATCACATAAACCAAGAAAAATAGTTTGATACCTAGGGGTGGAAGATCTTTTGAATGGTGTTACTCTTCTAAATCCTTCTTCTTCACGAGGTATTTATACTGTTGACTGTTGTTGATTTTGAATTCTGAATCTTCTAGGTGGTGGAATGTCTCTGTAATCGTCTTCTTGGATCTTCTTTCCTTATTCCTTCTTAGGATATCCTCAGACTATTTTCTTATTGCTTCTTTATTCTGCCTCTTTTTATGTTGTCTAGGATCTTGAGCCTTTCTCTATCTAGTTGTATCCTAGCCCGGATCTGTCATATTATGGCCTTTGAATGATAATGATCTCATCTAATATTTTGGTGGTGTTCTGTTTCATGTCCTTCTTCTGAATATATTTTCTTAGAGTGATTATTTATGCTTCCAAGCTTTCAATCATATTCTCCTTCTCTTCCAACAAATTTCTGAGTGATTCTTGAATTCTTTTGTCTTTTTCTACCTGAATTTTTAACTTTGTGATCATCTGTTCGACTTCTTCTGAGTTGGGATTCTGAGATCCTTCTTTCATCTTTAGTTCTACCTTGAGTGACTTGATTTTCTTCCCTTCATTCCTTAGATCTTCTAAGGCATTGATTAATTCTACTATGGGATCGACTTCTCCTTCTTCTTCGAAATATTTTTCAGAATCTTATACTGCCATGAAAAGTACTCTTTCTGTTTCAGTGTCACTATATTCATCCTCGTCTGATGAGGAACTGTCTTCCTTGGTGCAGAGACTTTTCTTGAAGAACTTATTTTTGTTTCTTCTACCCTTTTATTTTTTATTTTTCTTTTGATTATCTTCTTCTTCATCACTTTCCTTATTCTTAGCATGCAGACATTTAGAAGGAAAATGGCCAATACCACCATAATAAAAAAAAATCAATGGAATCATAACTTTGTACTTTTTGGTTCCTATTTTAAAATTTCTTATGAAGTTTTCCATTTCTTCATCTTCCTCTGAATCATCRCTGCAACTACAATTTGATTTTGTCTTTTTCTTGTTCTTMTTCTTTGTCTTATTGGATGCATTGAATGCTACTTCCTTTGTAACTTGATTATCTTTCTCTATCCTCATATCATAGGCTATGAGTATCCCWTGTAACTCTTCCATGGTCAATGTAGCTAGGTCCACTCTTTCTTCTAGAGMTGAAATATTCGAATCAAATCTCATTGGTAGAGACCTAGTACCTTTTGAACAATGACTTGTTCTTTTATTTCATCTCCCAAACCTTTAATATCGTTCACTATTTCATTGATTCATACAAAGTAGATTGTAATGTATTCATATTCCTTCATATTTAATTGTTTGAACTTGACTCTAAAGGTTTGAATTTTATCTCCCTTGACCTTGGCGTCTCCTTCATATATATTTTGAAGTTTGTCCCAAATTTATTTTGCATATTCACAATGCATAACCTTGACATGTACTTATTTAGTCAAACCATAAAGGATATAATTTCTAGCCCTTGAATCATTTTCTTCAAGTTTCTTTCCATCCTTATCTGTCGGGGAAGTGGTTGGTGCTTTTTATCCATATACTATTTCTCACCAGACATCAAATCCCTGTTCTTGCACATATGTTTTCATCCTTCTACTCCAAAAGGCATAGTCCTGGCCATAAATTGTGGTACTTCGATCTTAATGTAATCCATGATCTCCTTCTAGTGGTTAGATATCTTCTTGAAGGACCTTCTATGATACCAATTGTTGGAATACTGAGAGGGGGGGAGGTGAATCAGTATGAGAACTTTTACCACTTTTTAATCATAATATATAAACTTCAACTTAATCAGTAGTATATCATCAATGTATCATCAATACATCATGAACATAAAATTATAAGAAACATCACATCAACAATATCACATCAAATACACAGTACACTAGAATTTACGTGGAAACCCAAATGGGAGAAAAACATAGAATGTTTTCTTATATATCAAAGATTACATTCATTGGAAGCACCAACTTCCCAATTCTCTAGATGAAACTATAAGGAGGCTCCAACCCCCTATTTATAGGCTCCAACCTGAAGGAAGCTACAACTCCTTCAATTCTCTGGCTCCAACTAGAAGGAGGCTACAAAACTCTGAGTTCTCTAGCACCAATTGGAAGGTGGATACAACAACCTTTCCTTTCCCCATCCTAGCACCCTGAAATATAAGTGTATACCTTAACTGTCACTGCCACTGCCACTGTCACTATCACTTCAACCTGTCACTTTATCTGATTTTTCATTGTCACTGTACCATCAACCTGTAGTTGTCACCATATCATCAACCTGTTATACCAAGACTTGTACCATACCATGCGTCAACTATGTGCCAACATATATGCATCAATCATGAATAGTAAGATATACCAACTACAACATCAATGATAAGTGGTCAATCATGTACCATATGTCAAACATGAATACAACTTGTACCATATACCATAGCATTAATCAAGTATATACTTGTACCATATCATCAATGAATAACCAATGCATGTCCCTCATGCATATTCCACCATACATCAAGTGTATATCTCAACCATGAACAATCATATCAAAGATATGAACCATAAAAACCATGCCATATGATGAACTGGCTATACCATAATACCTTACTCAATCATGTATCCAATATGTAACCCAATCATGTGTCAAACCCTCATCAATATGCCAAGTATGCCTCAATCATACACCACATCATAATCAAGCATAACCTTCACAACAAGTACATAAACATACCAGTACTTCTATAGCTGACCTAAAAAACTGAAATGTTGATATGTAAGTTATCTTCTTTATTTAGGGACCTCGTAATAGCATTTCCCCTAACTTGTCTTGTCCTCGCAGGACTAAGGCATACTGTCTTGCGGGGCCTCACATGATAGGTATACTACAACCCCTAGGGATGCCTCATGGGACACTAGTAGTCTGACCCATGTGCACCAACTAAAATAGGGTTTCCTCATAGATTCCTGCTCACCATTGCAATGCTAAAACTCCCACACTCCATAGTATTTTCTACCTCATATTTTACCATCGCTAATAGACTAGCCAATAGATCACTAGTTCACAAGATAATATTCAATAGAATGTGTGTCTGAATGTAATTGTGAATGACTCTTTGAGGTGTATTTATACTTTTTCTAGGTAATATTTCTCCTTAAACTTAGGGCTTCTAGATTTTTCTTGTTACAAACACTCTACCCTTTCATTAAAGACATGTAACCAACTAGGCGCTTCTTGACCATTCTTCAGGGTTTCCAACTTCACAAGGCTGTAACTCCTCAACCATGAGGAACTATGTGGCATACCACATATCACTAGAAACAACATGAGGAGTACTATCTATATATGAGCATCTTACCTTCATCTACATTGTCCTTCATTTCCATATTCCTCAATCAACTTTAGGTACCAAAACCACACAATCAAGGATTCTTCAAGGGTTGACATTAATGACAAACAATCTTTCAACAACTATACCAACTGAGAATTGTCTAATAAAATCCTCATCTTTACTTTTTCTTTCAAGAACAAGTCTTTTCATAAATTCCTGACCACTTACTTACCATCATCCTAATAAACAATCACGGGAGCAATATTTAAGATAAGAGAACCAACAAATCCTTCCAGGGTTTATGACAATCCTGAGATAGTGGAAATATTTCCATAAATGTGAATGGCTAGGTTATTTTGAGAGATTAAGAGGGTTTGATGATGAGGTAGCCATGGAGTTTTCCCAAAATTTTAAAAGAATAAGAGATCAAGAATGTGTGACTACAATCATAGGGCTAACCAATAGGGTTAACGAAGCCTCCATTAACAAAGTCTCTATACTACCCTCAGGTATTCCTTGGAACAAAGAAGTAATGTAGGAAGCCATTAATTCCAAGAAGGAATTCCATTAATTCCCAATGAAAATACTGATGAAAATAAAAATGGCATAAAAAGGGAAACCATCCCTCACCCTTGGCAGGAGGTTGCATATTACATCATCAAATACATTACTTGTGAGGGTAGGATGAGTGTGGTCTATTGATATGAAAATGGAATGGATTTGTTTCTAATAGATCTTTAAAATGAAGAAGACTTGTCTCTTTTAAATTTCAAGTGTAAAAATGGTATGTGTTTAGGTAATTGGATCAAGTTACTAACACATCGATTAAAGAGTTTTTACTTAATCATGAGCAACATATCAGACATATAAAAACCATAAAAAATGAACACATAACACAACAAATGATAAAGGAGTTCACCCCTCTCTTGGGCTACATCTCTTGGTCCATATTCCCTTGGATCATTTTCATTATGCTTAAAAATTCCTCTTACAGTGCTCAAAATACAAAAAAAGATGGCTCCAATGGCTTCAGAACGTCCAAAAACCCTTAGCTGGGCTTTTTCACACCTGGTTTGGCCAAAAAATGAATAAATTACACCTCTTGGGAGCTCTCCCCTTCAAGCTTGTTGTACCTACTCACCAAATTGCACCTGTGAATGACCAAGCTGGCTCCCACAACGTTACTGGACCTAAAACCCAACACACATGTTCAATGAACTTCTTGCCTACACAAAAATGGCCAGCAACAAGAGAAGAATGTGCTTCCCTTATCATGTTGACTCTTTCACCTTGTGAATAACATAGCTTGCCAAGATACAAAAGTTTACCATGCACGTAGGAATCAAATTCCTCAACTTGGTTAGTACAACACAAAGTTGCATAAACATTTTTGCGATCAACATCTAAATCATATTGTTCCAAATATCTCTTATGCATGATAGGATTATGCTTGAAAAAAACTAAAACACTAACAATAGGCCTAGTAAGCATATCAACAATGTTTTCATAAAATTCTTTTTTATACCTTATCACCAAGTGGAAAATATAACTTGTCAAGGCATGCAATGGAGTGCTTTTCTTTCAAAGATTTATTCCATGTGTTTCCTTCAACAATCACATTCGTAGTCTTGTTCAAGGCTTTGAAATCTACCCACATACACCATATACAATATTTCTCTAGTAGAAAACCAATTGGTGACCTGCATGGCGATGTGCTTGGTTTTATGAACCCCTTTTCAAGCAACTCTTGGGCTTGTTTTCTGATTTCAACATTCTCCATGTCTGACATCTTGTACATGTCAATGTTTGGAAGAGGACCTCCTTGCTGCAATATAATCTCATGTTGGATACCCCTTTTAGGAGGCAATCCCCTTGGTTCCTAAAACATCTCAACATTTTCGTTAACAACCTCATATAAATCAGATTGTAACTTTGCATCACAGCCTTTGAAAACTTATTCTTCCTCACTGTCTTTGGGTTTAATCATCAAAAGTACAAGGTTCTTACTAGAATTGACTAGTCTCTTCATTTGTGCAACATTTGTAAGTGACAAATTCATCTTCTTTGTATGTGCTCTAACAATGTACTCAACTCCATTTTTTAGCAAATGAGATTTGTTCTCATGAAGATGAAAGATGGCTCTCCTATCATATAAGTATGGGCTTCCCAACACAATACCAAAAATATCCATTGGAATAACATCAAGTTCTACCTCATCTATATAGTTTGCAGTGATGGAAAATCTAAGTTTACACCTTCTTGTCACATGCAATTTGGCATTTCCACATATCCATCCTAGAGGGTAAGGTTTAGGATATGGAGTAGTTTCCAAATTCAATTCCTTGACAATGTCTTCAGAAATAAGGTTTTCTTGAGATCTCGTATCAAATAGAGTATCTATCTTGGTATGTTTTGAAATTACCCTTATGTGCAAAAGCTCTATTCTTTATTTTTCATGTTGAGTTTCAATGATGGCAGAATTTGAAGAACTAGTGCTAGAAATAGAGTTCTTACCTTGTAAATCCATGTCTGTGATTTTTGTTTCATCTTCCGAATCAGATCCTAAATCTTGTTGTATAGTTGCAACAATGTTTGGTTTTTATTTGTTGTTGAAATTTTTGGGTCTCTTTTCTGGATGAAGTTTCCAGCAATGGTCTTCATCATGGCCATCCTTTGAATAATGTTTACATGAGAGTTTCTCTCTCTCTTTCTTGACTAAAGCATTTTTCTTTCCATTTCCTTCAAACTTCCTCTTTCCCTTGTCTCCATTATGAAAAGACTTATTGTTGCCATCTTGAGGTTCATTCCTTCCTCTTACTTCTAAATGAGTTACTTGTACACAAACTTCATCTAGATTTGAAGGGTTAAACATAATTATTCTATGCCTCAAGTAGGTATGCAAACCTCCAATGTATTTGAGTAAAGTTTCTAGAGAAGACAAATCTATACCCAAAACCAAAGATCTTCTCCTAAATTCTTGACTAAAACTTTTCACATCTTGTCCTTTAGCTTACCTAAAGTTTTTCCAATCCATAGTAGCTTTCTGCATGTATGCTAATGGATAAAAATTCCTTTTAATTGCAACAGTAAAATCATTCCGAGAGGATAAAAATTTACCATGTTTCTTCATGTCCTCTTGAGTTTTGGCTTCCCAACAAATGAGTGATGCACTATCCAATCTTAAAGAATCAAGTTGAATCTTGGTTTCATCATCTATGATTCTTTGTATCCTACAATACACTTCAATCTGACGAATCCATTTATCCAATTTCTCAGCTTTTACCTCTCCATTGTACATTGGAAATTCAAACTTAATATCAAGCTTAAGAAAAGGTGTTTGTAGGGGAGTTTTACCATATTATTTTGGATAATTTGGAGGCTGTTGTGAAATGGTGGAAGAGGTGGAAGATGGAGGTGAAGGAGGTGAAGAATCACCATTCCCTCCATTTCGCTTTGGAGTTTTATCACCACTGTCTCCATTTCCATTTGCAGGGTTGGATCTTTCACCTTGCAATCTTGCATTTCTTTCTTCAAACAAAACTTTCACCATCTTAGTCATATCATAGAAAGCCTTTCTGAAATTTTCCTCCTCTGAAGGAAGAGTTCCATGACTCTCCTCATGAGCCATACTTGGCGAATATATCCTTGAATCTTGAGGTGACTTCATAGTTCTCCTTGTTGAAATTTGATAACTTGGCTCTATAATTTGACCTCTTCTTGTGAGCTTCAACCTTGTAAGCATCAGAAGA
>ML842755.1:0-21408 GCA_009831015.1 Picea engelmannii
TTCCCTGATATATACCCACCTTCAACTAGTAGGAGAATATTCTTGCAAAGAGTGGTAATCTCTTCGACCCATATGCAATTATTTTCATAGGAATAGTGAAAAAAATGTGCATTAGTGATATAAAGTTGATTGTATGTTGAGTATGTTACTACATCCAGAGGTCAGTGAACAAACTTTGAGAAAGAAGCTAACATTTTTTCAAGTCTGTTACTACACCCAGAAGTCACTCAAAAAACTTTGACATAGAAAGTTCTGTAATTTTAGGATGTTGATTCAACCACTCATAGAGTTTCTCACTCTCGTGATAATCCAAATTTATAATTTTGTTCTAAGTATATTCACGCATGGAGTAATATTTGGCATCACTTTCGAATATTCCAGACCATTTTGTAAGCCACGATATGTGCGACTCCTTTGACGAAAGATAAATTTTGGTGTGGTTTGCAGGATTTGATACACTTGCCAAATCTGTGTTGTTGGAAGAAGTTATATACTTCAACAAAGGAGCATTTTGTAGGTGACTTGAAAGTCCCTTCCAATTTCCAGTAACAAAACAAATAATTTCAACATAACAATCCTCAGGCAGGCCTTTCAACCAACCAAAGGATCATATACATGGAGAATACCAATCATAAGATACTTGAATTTTTTTTGTTTGAGTATCTGTTGGCTAACAGAATTTTTTTCCCTCAAATATGACGTCACATAAAACCACTCCCTCGTCTTTTAATTAGGCTCAAATGGAATCTCTAAGTTGTCTCACATGTGGATGACCAAGGAAATTACAAGGAAGGCACCTTAAAGCCCAATTTTTCAATGATAGAGGGAAATGGGAACAAGTATTTAAAATGAATGTTGGAGGATGATAATATAATCTTCCGTAAATATTGGTTTAATGCATTTTAATGGGAGATGTCCTCGACATTTTCGCCTATTAATGATAATATTTTTGAATATGTGTGGTGAGTTGTAACTAATAAAGGCATGATTAATGTGCATTGGGAAGGGCACGAAGGTGACAGAGATGGACGAAAGCGAAAAATGATTTGAAAGTTTTGTGATCCTTGAAGCCTGGGAACCTGCAAATCTGTGACAACAGGAGGTGAATAATTGACTATGGAAAGGCAAGGAAACATTCCTTACAAAACTAAAGTGAACAACAATTTTTCTGAGTTCAAGATCCAAAAAAAAAAAAGTTCAGATCCCATAATATTGACCTCTCCTAATTCGATATCAGGCGACTAGAGTGCATCTGGGGTGCCTGTGAGAAAAGATAAAGATTTGATGAATATTTGTTTATATTGCAACATGTGACAGTAATTGTGTCCTAATAGTATTTAAAATGAACACTGGGGGATGGTAATATAATCTCTCGTAGATCTTAGTTTAATGCATTTTAATCGGAGATGTGCTCAAGATTTTCGATTATTAATGCCAATCTTTTCGAACCTGTGTGGTGAATTGTCACCAATTAAAAGCGTAAGTAATTTTCATTGGGAAGTGTGAAAATGTGGAAGGGATGGACGAGAGCAATAAATGCTTTCAAACTTTTTTGAACCCAGGAGTCCGCAAACCCACGAATCTGCGACAAAAAGAGGTGAAGAATCGCTAAGTATGGAAAGGCAGGGTGGTCAGACGAACAAGGACAGACTCATCATAGGTAGAGTGAAGCTTGCGAGTTCGAGGAGTCCTGGGTCAAATTGTATATCATGGAATTTTTGGGTGCAATATGTATATCACGGAACTGGGGGAATGAGAGTTCGATAGTGCCATGACAACCTGTAATATATGCACAATATTAAAGAGGGACATGACGTCAACACCTTTCTAGATGACAATGGGCTAGCACAATATTGCATTCTTACTATGATGATGCCTTAAAAAAACTAAAATAACCAACATTTTTTTGCCAATTCAAGATCGACACAAAAAAATCATCAGATCCCATAATATTCTCCCATTAATGAGTTTTAATGGGAGATGTCCTCGATATTTCCGCTTATTAATGCCAATATTTTTTAACCTCTTTGGTGAGTTGTCACTAGTAAAAGCATAATTAATGTGCATTGGGAAGGGGTGAAGGTGGCAGGGATGGAGGAGAGTGAAAAATTCTTTCAAACGTTTTTCAACTCGGGAGTCTGTGAACCCGCGAAACTTTGAAGACTCAACTAAGTATGGAAACACAGGGCGGTGAGATAGGTGTTGAGAAAAATATATGAAATGATCTTACTCAAGAATTTTCAGATCTTGCTTGGCTAAGGCAAGATAGACGGGAATATCACCCTATCTTTATAGCCTCAAAAATTGTTTCCTAATCCACAAGTATTGGTTACAAGGGCTTAGGCTGATTTTTTTATAAATAAAATATTGCCGAAAAAATCAATATTTTATATAATTTTCTGAATGTAAAAAATGAAAAATTAAATGTGGAGACAAAACAAAAAATAACAAGTTACAATTTAACATAGATGAGACATAATAGAAATCACTTATTTCGTTCCAATAAATCAAAAGAATCCTTCTCTTTACAAAAATTCCCTGAGGAAGTTTGGACCAAAGTCAAACTTAGATGTCCTCGATGAAAACCATACAAAAGGACTTCTGATAGAAAGTAAAAAACTGAACTTCAAAAGATGGATCAACTTGCCATAGATTGTTTCCCACTTGACTCTGCACAATATTCTTTATCAATCATGAAATTTAATTCACAAACAGACAAGTCTACACAAAATATCAAAGATATATCAACACCTCTGAAAAACAAGTGTCTAAATGATATAATTCAACCTTGAATCTTGTTGTCTACAATAGGACCCTGTTGTCATAAAAGAGAATTAAGATTTCAATGAATTAAAGAATGAATGAAAATTGAACTATCTCAATAAAAATCAAGAGCAGACCTTAGTATGCTTTCACCTTCTATTCCCCTCTTGTTCCTCCTTCTCTTTTTCCTTTAAGAAATCAAAATTAGTTGAAGTAGTTAAACTACCTCTTTTAGTTAAGTTAGCTAAAACTCAACTAACTTTTAGTTTAGGGAAAATGTTAATATAATAATAATAAGGGTCTTTAATAAATAATAACTAATAGGTGGGATCCCTTGTGACTCCCTTTAGTTTCTTAACAAAAATAAACACAACTAGTCAATCAATCAAACACATCCCTCCTTGTGGATCTGCATCAAAATGTATCGAAAACCTTGGCTTTCTAGGGCTCCTGTTCCAATTTCCTCTTCCCCTGTTATTCCGACCATGGATTCCTCTGCTGAAAAATCTCATTCCTGTATGCAACGTTTATTAGCAACTAGTTTCTTAAACAAACCATACATGACGTCTCTTTAAATATGAAACAAAGTTTGGCTCAGCAACACATCAGACTCATGCACACCAATCCATAAAAATCATTTAATACTTGTCAATGAGTAGGGCGTGAATACGGGTTATGGGATATCTGAGGGGTTGTATTGAGCGAAAAGTGATAAAATGAAAGGGGGTTGATCTTGGTTACTTCTCAACAAATCATCAAACAATCAACTGTATTGTAATAACAAAACATATCAACTGTAACTCATCTCTGTGTCATCCTTTAATTGCTATAATACATATTTTTTATTTAATTATAATTTAATTTTAAGAACATGGTGTGAATAGTGAATCTGAGAATGTGAGGGGATTCGTAATGTGCGGAAAAGTGAGAGAATGGTAGAGAAATAATAGATATTGTTCATAAAACAAATTAAGTAATCTTTCCGATCAAATCGTCAAAATATATTTGCATATCTATTTGAAAAGTGGCACCTGCATTGGATAATCCAAAAGGCATATGTTCATAAGAAAAAGTGCCCCAACGAGTAATAAAAGTGGTTTTATATTTATCTTCCCTTTTTACCTTGATTTGATTGTAACTAGAGAAACCATCAAGTAAGGACATCATCTGTGGCCCTGCAACTTGCTGCAAAATAATTTCCATATTAGGGAGGAAAAAGTGATCTTTTATGCTAGCTTGATTCAATGCGCGAAAATCTACGCATAATCTGATTTGACCAATTTTTTTTTCGAACGTGAACCAAATTAGAAACCCACTCTGAATACTTAACCAGAAAGATAATCCCATCCTTCAAGATTTTTTCCATCTCCTTTTGAATAGTTTCTTGTAGTGCAGGGTTAATAAGTCTTTGTTTTTTCTTAACTGGTTTTATGCCCTCCTTGATAGGAATGTCATGATGTATAAGAGAAGGATAAAAACCAAGAAGATCCTCATAAGACCAAGCAAAAACATCTTGAAATTCACCAAGCAGTCTGGTGAACTTCAATTTGTCTTCATCAGAACATTGAGCACCTATTTTAACATTCTTTGGAGATTCGGGTGTTCCAATGTTCAAGGAAATGGTTTCACCCACTTTCCTTTTCAAATCCTCTTCTTTATGTTTCGCTTTGTTGCCTAAATCACTCAATGAAAATGAACTTTCTAGAGGATTCAAGCCTTTAGGAATCTTGTTATCTTCCATCGATATAATTTCCTTAGGCTTATAAGGTTCATTTTTAATGAAATCACAAATGCTTTCATCACTAGGGAAGACCTTCCATGATTCTATATTGTCAGGGATATGTGGACGATACAGAGATTGAAAAGTACAATCAGGTCTTTGTGGCAGAAGTTGTCGATTAGGAGAAGCTGCAAAAAAAGCTAACCAATCAGCCATTGAGTTCAATTCCCTTTTAACATGAGTGATTTTGAAATATATTAGGTTCAAGATAAGTGCCCAAATAGTTTGGGTGTAGTGTTTCATCAACTTGTTTCTAGGAGAGTATATCTTACATACAAGGTTCACAAGAAGTTCGGAATCCCCAAAAACTGTAAGGTGACCACAACCCAGATTATAGGTGTTTTCAATGCCTAACAGTAATGCTTTGAATTCAATGACATTGTTTGTGCAAGCAAACTCTAACCTATAAGAAAAATTATGAATTTTCTCCACATAAGAGTACAAGATAATACCAGTTGTGTTTCCTTCATTGGAGCATGAAACTTCAAAGTGCATATGCCACATACCATCGTCTAATTCGATTTGTTCCAAGGTAGTGTTTTCCTCATCATCAAATATGGAATACACTCCTAGGTCCTCCTCGATGTAACTCACATTAGGCTGTGGGACACTTTCTATGTAAGGTGAAATTCTCCCCTCTCTAAGGACTATGATGTTTTTACCATTCTAAGGAATGGATAAGTGTGTCCCATTGAATGAGAGGTATCCACCCATCAAAGCTTGCCAATCTCTTCCTAGGATGATCAAGTAGTTACTTATTGGCATATCAATTACCTGAATATTAAGGGTTGTCCTAATTTCACAGTGCGCGCACAAAACCAAGGTCACGTCTTTGATTTAACCTATGGTCGGTTGTTGTAGACTATTATAAGATAATATTCTTCTGGAATTTTCATTTTTACAAGACAAGCCTATATCCTCCATAATAATCTTCAACATTGCACTTGGGCCCGAACCATCGTCAATGAGGCAACAATGGTCAATCTTATCCATAATCTTTACAGAAATATAAAATGGGTTTTTTTTTATAGGGTGTCTAAAGTTATGTACACCTACTTTATTTACAGACGAATCCTCTTCATCTACCTCTTCATAGAGGTTGGCTACAATGGAAGCTTTTCCATCCATGAATTGTTTTAGATGCTTCTGTTGTTCAGGGACAACAACCATGTCCAGAAGGGTTGCATCTTCTTTGATGTTGGCCAACTGATTTAAAATGTTGTATTTGGAAGAGGGGAGAGGGGAGGTAGTTCTTTGACTATCATAATCCTTTGGAATCTGAACAGTAGCAACTGGTGAGGATGATCTTGGGCTAGAAGAATTGCGGGAAGGATCATGTTTTCTTTTGGGAGCATAGGATTTATTCCTAGTATTTATGATCATGACATCTTCTGGCTCTACAAATTCTAGGACAACAATAGTAGTTTCAGGTCTCTTACCAACGATTTTATCTTTGGCTCTCTTCTTTACCTCACATGTACTTTCCTCATGGTGTTCCTCACAAAAGTTACACCAAATACGAGGCATGATAGCTTTATGCTGAAAATTGTTTTCATTTGGATTTCTAAAGGGGGGTGCAGAAGAAGATGAAGCTCCAGGGGTAAGAGAGGAGACATTTCCTTTTCGCTCATATGCTATCATATGATTATTCATGTCTTGTACAAGATGTAAGAGGGTGAACATGTCTTTCTGTTTAACTGAGTCTCCCTTAGGAAGACCTATTATTTCAAGTTGTTCTTCATACTCTAAACAAGTATGAAGAGCGAAACCAAGGTTATCAATGGCCTTTTCCTCAATCCTATGATGGTAGGGAGAAGGTAATGCATTATAATAATGCATGAAAGAGGCTTGGTTCTATGGTCGAATGAGTTCATGGATTTGATTGTATAACTTGGTGAAACGCAAGTTGAAGGACTTAATAGTCTCAACATCCTTATAAGCGATTTTATTGTATTCTTGTAACTGATTGGTTGGGATTTTGGATTTCCCATAGGTATATTTGAAACAGTATACGAACTCCTCCCAAGTAGATAAAATCTTAGGAGGGATATCGAATAAATTGGCCTCAGCCTTCCCTTCAAGGGAATTGACAAATAAGCGCATACAAGTATCGTTGTCAATGGCTCCGATGTTGTGACATGCATTAGAAAATGCCACCAAGTGTTCATTCGTAGTGACAATGTTATTCCCTGAAAACCTAGGGAGATGTTATTTGAATTTAGGAAGTGGACGAGTAGCAGGTGTTAGGTTAAGAGGGGAGGAAACATGCCATGGGGTAGTTGTAGCATCTTCTTCAAACTGAAAAATCCCATACTTTTTAATGACTTTGGTGGGGTTTGTGGTATATTGGACAAGGACTTGGTGACTATATAAGCTACCAATCACTGACGAAGCTGAATATTGAGAGGAAGAAGCACCTCCAGTGCCACCAGAGCCACCACTAGATTCCATCTTGTGAATGATAGGTAAGGGAGAGAAACACGAACTAGATGAATCATACAAGGTTCTCCTTAGAGAACTTTGTTGGGTTGATAACACAACATTAATTCTTCTTATTTCAGTGATAGTATTAATTTCAGGTGATAAACCTCTTCTTCTCCTAGAAACACAAGGGTCTAAGGACATGAAAAGAAGATCAAAACTGAAGGAAAAAGAATGTTATGATTGATTCCTAAGTTGTATATGCCTAGCTTCCCAATGTTCTTGGGCACTTATGTCTTGTTTAATTGTTTTCCATGAGCGATTAAGCTCAACCCTGGTATTAGCAGTATCTAAGATGGCGTTAAACAATTTTAAAGCAATGTTGGTCTGATCTTGAAGACCAGACTCAATATTAGGCTGCCTTGCAATAGGCATAGTCATTAAGAAATGAAACAGTCAAATAATCAATATAAAAAAAGTAGATATATTCGATGATAATCAAGCATAAAAATCAACCAGAGAGATATTGAAGGTCTCCCCAGTATGGTCTCCAAATAAATGTTGAGGAAAATATATGAAATGATCTTACTCAAGCATTTTCAGATCTTGCTTGGATAAGGCAAGATAGACGGGAATATCACCCTATGTTTATAGCCTCAAAAATTGTTTCCTAATCCACAAGTATTGCTTACAAGGGCTTAGGCTGATTTTTTTATAAATAAAAGATTGTTGAAAAAATCAATATTTTATATCATTTTTTTAATATAACAGATGCAAAATTAAATGTGGAGACAAAAGAAAAAATACCAAGTTACAATTTAACACATATGAGACAAAATATCAATCGCTTATTTCATTCCAATAAATCAAAAGAATCCTTCTCTTTAAAAAAAATCCCTGAGGAAGTTTGGACCAAATTCAAACTTATATGTCTCTCATGAAAACCATACAAAAGGACTTCGGACAAAAAGTAAAAAACTGAACTTTAAAAGATGCATCAACTTGCCACAGATTGCTACCCACTCGACTCTGCACAATATCCTTTATCAGACATGAAATTTAATTCACAAATAGACAAGTCTACACAGAATATCAAAGATAGATCATCACCTCTAAAAAACAAGTGTCTGAATGATGTAATTCAGCCTTGAATCTTGTTGTCTACAATAGGACCCTGCTGTCATAAAATATAATTAGTATTTCAATGAATTAAAGAATGAATGAAAACCGAACTATCTCAATAAAACTCAAGAGCAGACCTTAATATACTTTCTCCTTCTATTCTCCTCTTGTTCCTCCTTCTCTTTTGCCTTTAAGAAATCAAAATTAGTTGAAGTAGTTAAACTACCTCTTTTAGTCAAGTTAACTAAAACTCAACTAACTTTTAGTTTAGGGGAAGAATTAATATAATAATAATAAGGGTCTTTAATAAATAATAACTAATAGGTGGGATCCCTTATGACTCCCTTTAGTTTCTTAACAAAAATAAACACAACTAGTCAATCAATCAAACACATCCCTCCTTGTGGCTCTACATCAAAATGTATCGAAAACCTTGGCCTTATAGGGCCCCTGATCCAATTTCCTCTTCCCCTGTTATTCCGACCATGGATTCCTATGCTGAAAAATCTCATTCATGTATGCATCGTTTATTAGCAACTAGTTTCTTAAACAAACCATACATGCCATCTCTTTAAATATGAAACAAAATTGGGCTCAACAACACATTAGACTCATGCACTCCAATCCATAAAAAAAAATTAATACTTGTCAATGAGAAGGGGGTGAATAAGGGTTATGGGATATCTGAGGGGTTGTATTGAGTGAAAAGTGATAAAATGAAAGGGGGTCGATCATGGTTACTTCTCAACAAATCATCAAACAATCAACTGTATTGTAATAAAAAAAAATATCAACTATAACTCATCTCTATGTCATCCTTTAATTGCTATAATACATAGTTTTTATTTAATTATAATTTAATTTTAAGAACATGGTGTGAATAGTGAATCTGAGAATGTGAGGGGATTCCTAATGTGCGGAAAAAATGAGAGAATGGTAGAGAAATAAAGGATATTGTTCATAAAACAAATTAAGTAATCAATAATCAAAACTTTGTACTAAAATCAATCCCAAAAAATACCAACACTATATCAACAATTATTGTGTATCAAACTGTTCATTGTTCCAGCATTTAAATTTTCCAAAACTTCTCAATTTAGAACAATCTTTCAATCATACTCATAATCGAAACAACTTTCCATTCAACAGTCTTGTTAAGAAAATGCTTGGTCTTTAATTTATTTTCTTTCCTTTTAAGAATTTAAAGAAAACACACAATAATATTTCTCCACCTCTATCCCATAATGCATCACTATAAAAATAACATCCATTGTCTACCAATTCACAATCGACCCAAATTAAAATATACACATGTCCCTTTCCAAATACGAACAAACTTCCAAAACATGCCCGATTACACACATTCTTCATCATATCAACCAATAGATTTTGCAACAAAACCACAATCAACATAAAACTTGAGCCTCATCATTGTCGATGTAACCATTTATAATATGCACGATGATTCAATAATATATGCAAGGTGAACATAACCAATTACAGATAGTCACCATAAAACCTGAAATTAGCTACAACCATGATCGGGCCTAGAAAAACACATAGGTGTTTCCAATTTTTCAATTAAGACCATGCTCTAAGAACACTGTAACACACCCACGATGGGGCAATAAAATAAAATAAAAAATATGTCCTCCTTACAGGACCAAATCCTCTTTCTCTCTATGAGTTCTTATTTGGAAAGTCCGGGACTCAGCCCGAGCCTCCAGTTAAGATTCTTTGATTCTAAACCAAATGGGACTTTGAGACCATGATAGTCTCACCTCTAAATCAGACACAGGCTCTTTTAGCCTCTAGTGCAGGTCTTATGATACCTGTGACCTTTTCCTTCGCGCTTCAGTGAAGTCTCGGAGTTGGTATTAGCCCCTTTTCTCATGGCCTCTCCTCAGATGTGACCTTGGCAATGACCACGTGATTGCAGGCGTGACCAAAAGAGGTTTGGAGTCAAACTACTTTTGGGCCCGCAATCTTCCTCATGTCTCCACGTGTCCTCCTGACGAAACCACGGTTTGGATTGTGGCCCGCCATCGATATTTTAAACTTCGTGCAACTCCTGTCCCCGCAATGCTACAGGATCATCGATATTGCGATCTTGATGATACTATCTAAATCGACGGTTCAGATCTGTGCCTCTCAAATCTATGGACCAGATCTATCCCTCCTAGATCAACGACTGTGATCTCTTCACAATTCTAGACTTCGGGTTTTTGAAATATCAAACCCTTTTTCTTTTGTACTTCAAACTTCTAGAGATGACGATCTGTAGACACCTATCCTACTTGATCAACGGTCTTGCTTCGACTTTGGGTATTTTACCATTCAACCGAAATCAACGATCCTCCAACCCTCATCTCAATCGACGGTCGATATTTCCTTCGGGTTTCAGACTTCTAAGATCTCAAATATCGAACCTTTTCCCCAATGAATTTCATCTAAAGGATACAATTATCTGACACATGTCCTCCTAATCTGATGATCGAGGATTACTTCAGGTCTTTAGCCGGAGCTCATAGATTTTCACCACGTGTCCTCCGAATCCAATGGCTATGAATCACTTTAAGACTTTACCTGGAGTTCACAGATTCACGCCATGTCTCCCTTAGATCTGTCGGTCCAGGTTCACTTCGGGTCTTCAGATCTTCAGGTTTTGACAATTTCAATTCTCAAACTGAAAACCCACTATAATATTCCCGGATCTCTCGATCTGTTGACAGGTGTCCCCTTGCCAATCGACAGCTCACGACTCTTTGGCTCTTCGGGCTTTGGGTGTTTCAACACTTTGACCTTCACCTTCCTCTGGATCTTTCGACCTGTCGACATGTGCCCTCCTGGGTCCAACTGTCCATATTTTCTCCGGCCGTTCGGCTCTCCGTGCTTCGGGAATCTAAAGTTTCAAACTTGCCTCCTCCCGGACTCACGGTATCTAATGGCTCAGATCCACTCTGGCGACCCGACACTTGAATTTTACCTCAAACAATTTCAGAGCTCAGATCTATTCCTACGATTGAACGACTGAGATTCTAATTTGGGTTTCCGTCTCTTCAGGCTTCGAAAACTTCGAGTCACAAACCTTGACAGGTTCTCTCTCCTGTGTGTGAAAATGTTAAGACTCGCGCACCTTCCTCATATCCGACGGTTGTCGATCCTTTTCAATGTGATCCAACGACCACTGTCGCTCCTCCTTTTGAGATTATGATTTCTCCCACTTGGAAGATTTATCAATCTTCGACGATTTCAAAACTTTGCTCCTACTACGAGTCCTAATCTTGGGTCTCGTCAACACTTATGATGAGTGATATCCCTTTTGAGCTTACGAACTTGAAACAAGTTCACCTCTTGGACCTCATATGTGCTTCTCAGAAGCGCTTATCTCTTCTGAGTTTGGTTCTTAGGGGATCTTGAGTTCCCATATACTCCTTGCGTTAATCTGCGCACGTCAAATCGACAGTCCATGACCTTCCTTGATCCAACGGTCCAGATCACATCGCAACTTCAGGTTTCAGAAGTTTAGTCGCACCAACGTGCGATTCTCTCGATGTGCGGACTTTGATATTTCCAATTAAATGGTCAAGGAGGGTCCCGATAGATCCTTGGATCTATTGCTACTTCCGGTTTCGGAGTATCCATCCCCTTCACAATGATTACCAACATTTGTCTATCTTGCGAAGACTGAAGGAGTCGAGACGTTAACACCTGCGCTCCTCCTTCAAATCTAAAAGTCATGACAGACCTCAGATCCTCCTGAACGGATCTCATCCTTTCATCTTCCAAACGAAAGGATATTCCCTTTCAATACTTGAGTCTTTCTATCCTTCCTAAGCTTCATCAGTTATGAAGGATTAATATTGTTTCACTCTTTCTCCTAGGCTTAACACTTAGAAGGGTCTTCTACACTACTCTTGTGCTCCTTCATCAAGTTTAGAACTTAAGTGGTTCTCGGTCTCTGCTTGTCTCGCAGAGAGCCTATGAATATCTACACTACCTCTACTAAGCTTAATAGACTCTGTCCTCCAAGAGACTCAGAATTACAAGGAGGTTCGACTAGCATACATGAAACTATGCCCATGGTCGACGAACTCACCGTTCATGGCTGCGGCTTAAGCCACTACAAGACGCAAGCATCTACGAGTATAAAAATACATCCAATTCATGCAATTTCCTACTTGCCTAATTACACAATTAAGAATACACAAAAGAAGAAATGCAATATAAATCATTAAGCAAACATAACCATCCCTGTAACATTCATGGGATATCCAACTTTAACTCACAATACCACTTAAATATACAATATATGCGATTACTTACCTATTACAGGTGGTAGCCAACTAACTAATTGTGGGTGTTTGTCCTTCCACCCTACCATGGGCTCAGATCCATTCATTCTTATCACTTTGACCACCCCCATGCCAAGCCATGATATCACTAGGGAACTCTCACAGTTCTCAAGGATTCTTTCTCTGTTCAGCTTCTGCTCGGGTTCTGTTCTCTATAACTTTCAGATATTTCTCTCTATTATGGCCTCGGTGAGGTTTATTAGATGTTCACTCATCATCAAGATCGTGGCCTTCTATTCATTATCCCCTATAGAGATCCGTGCATTTCCCTTACGATCTTGCGCTCTCGTCTCGTGTCTCTTCTCTGGTTGTCTGTGTGTATCTATCTTACCTTCCTTATTTTGGAAGGTTCCCAACCCACCACGTTCCTTTTGTCAGAAGGAAGCTCGGGTCTACAGGTCTCTGTGTTACTTCGGGCTGACATTCTATAGCTAGACCATGCTCCCATTCATGGGGGTGGTTGATAATTCAACCACTGGTCCTTTCTTCATTAACTGATTTCTCTCCTTGGGATCCGAAGGAGGTTTATCATCCTCATCAATGGAAATTTGGGGTTATTTTATATAATGAACCCTCTCGTATAGTTTTCACATTCTTCCTCTACTGATATCATGTCTAGTACTTTCAAGGCTTCACCCCCACAGTCAATTATTGGCAACTCAAACAATAATACATTTACATTGTCCACATGCCTTAGCATGGCAATTCCTATTTTATGATTAATTACAAATTGGGGGAAACATGGATATTACAATTCCCTCCCCCTTAAAGGAACATCGTCCTCGGTGTTCTTCCTCAAAAACACCTGTCATGCCTTTCTCATTTACTTGTTTTAGAAATCTTGATCTTTCTCTCTCGGTTGGGTCCTTTTTTAGACCCTTAATCTTTGTCACCTGCTTTCAGTAATTCTTGGACAATCAAGCACGTTAATTATAGTCTTATGAGAAAACATTGCATAGAAATTTTTAGGAAAATTTCATAATATTAGCACAATAATTATCTGCACAGTTTGTGGATTTGTATCCACATGGTTGTTTTGTTATCTAGGCTCATTGTTTTTCCTTGACATACCCATTGGGTGCATGATCCCAATCAATAGTTTACAATAACTATCAAAGTTTCATCTTCCTTGTGGTCACTCACCCTCCAAGCCTAGGCTCAGGAATCCCCTTTTCTGCTATACAGTCCCTTGAGTGATCCATCTTGCCTATCCAAGGTTTTCTCGCACAGGAAGAACTACCCACCGTGTACATGATCCCAATATTTTACAAGAACTATTAAGGTATCATGTTCCTTGCTATCACTCACCCTCTAGGCCTAGGCTCAGGAATCCCCTTTACTGCTATACAGTCCCTCGGGTGATCCATCTTTCCCTGCCAAGGTTTTCTCGCACATAAAGAATTCCAGAGATTCTATCAAGTCTTACAGTTGAGGCATCCCTCATACTTTCTCTGTCGAGGCATCCCTCCGGCTTGTGTTACCTCAACATAATATATTCTAGGAGATCATGGCTTACCACGGGGTTTTCATGGCTTAGCAATAGCCATTTTTCATGCTTTTACAACTTGGTAGTCTTCCATCTCAGCTAAAGTTAGGGACGAAGGTTACTCTCCTTCTCCCGAGTCAGTCTTTATTTCATATGATTGGATTATACTCTTTCTCACCCATATCAAAGACATATAAAAATTCATGAGACATCATAATAAATTTTAAATTCAAAATTTTCTTGTAAATATGTGACCCACAGATATCCAAATTCCACTTTTTGTTTCCATATTTGTTTCGCACAGGAAACAAATTCATAATTATGGGGCTTTCCTTCCCATAGAGGTTTGGCTCAACAGGCAATTGGTATTCCTTATGGATTTCAATGCTGCCATATTCAAGACTCCTTTGCTTCCTACAATTTCAACTTCAATCATCCAAACAAATTGTTAGTTTCCATGCATATCATTTTATTGCACCTTTATAACTTCATCACAAACAATTTTAGAATTGTGCATACTAACAATAAAATTCACTTTTTCAAAAAGGAAATACCATTCCTTACAGTTTGTCTCAGTAGGCGATTGGTCTTCCTTATGGGCTTACAATACTGCCATATCCAAGACCCATTTTCTCCTGCAATTTTAACATTTCTCAACCAAACAAATTGTTAGTTTCTCATGAATCCATGTATATATATCTATATTCAAAACCATGCATACTAACAGTTCATCTCATCTGTATAAACATGAAAAGGGAATCCCACTCCTTTCCTATGCCTCGTTTCAACATACCAAACCTTTTGAAACATAATTCAACATTTTAAAGGATTTAACAAATGTGCCAGTATTCACGGCCACATTCATACCCAATGCACTCTTGCATTGATTTCAAGTTTGTCACAGTTTATGACAGGTTCTTGGCCATTCTGTGTTGGAATTTAACCAACCTATTCACCACATGGCTTATTCATTTTCATTCACTCTTACAGCAGGACCATGCTTCCTGCTATAGGCCTATCACGATCCCAAATCAGTACACATGAAACTCAAAAGTTTCACATGAATGCCTTTAAGCATTCTTCCCTCAATAATAACCAGCGTGCCAACACTTATGGCCACCCAATTTGTTTTCCTTCCACACTTACATAATGTAAGTAAAACATTGGAAGGTCCTCCTTCCTTACTGAAAATTCCATTATTTGTCCTTTATGAAAACATGCATTTCCTTGAAGTAATTCCATGCAACATGCTATCTATGAGCACTTTTGTTTCTAATCGTTCCTTGATTGGTCCATGTATTCATGACATATCAGTTCATGAATTATTCTCAGGATTACAATCAGTCTTTACTACCAGAGGTTCACGCCTCCATCATTTAGGTTCTCCTTCCTGAATGATACCCTACTTGGGTATCCAAGGCATACAACTGCCTTTCAATGTTTCATACATAACATTAAGACCGTAAAGAATTTCAGAACGGATTCTTACCCAATCCCTTCATACCTTGTGCCACATAGGCATGAACATTTTATATCGGTTATGGATGTTAGCACCCCCTCTGATATTACCCCTTCAATGGTGCTCCATGGGGACTTTTAAAGTCCCTTCAACAATCTTTCAACGAGAACCTTCTCATATTCATCCTCTGATTGAGGTTGTTCGTTATTGGCAACTGTCTTTCTCAATAGTTCCAATCTTATTTCTTTCTACAGATGACATACATCATAAGCACATTAGTTGTCATATAGCATTTAAATTAATAAAATATTTTAGGACATGTACTAGAATATCTGTATGCACTTCATCACATTATCCTTAACATTTTCATGAATGCAACACAACAGTTCTCAATTGTTTTTACAGTAATACAACCATCATCACTATGGTGTCAAAATATTTACTTTCATCAACGTACTAGCTTTCTCATCCCAAAGAAAAACATAATACTCAGCAAGAAAAGAATTGAGGGCTCTCCCGTTCTTTAAATTTTTTCTACATCCCCTGGGGTTTTTCAGTCCAACTAAGTTATTTCTAATGCCTCACTGTCTTTTCTTTGCTTTTTCAATTCTACTCCCTGTTGGGATCTTCCTGTTCTTTTCCTTGAGGTGTCTTGGTTAGGCCTAACCCTAACCCTTTTTGGAATACAACAACATGCTTTAATAGCAAACCTTTTGTTCATAATGGATCATGAACATGTGCATCCAGCACATTACCATTCGGTTATTGGAATGGTCAATATGCATTTATTAGTCTTCTACTCATTACATGATGTTTTTCAAAATGTAATCTAGGATTCTGGTATACATATATGTATTCATATAAACTTGTCGCTTACTACTTAATTCTCAACAGTCATTAAGGTTGTGACTTTGTTTTCCCAACAAAGTCTTCACACAATTCCTCCACAGAGAATTCCTTCATCATGCAACTTCCTTATTGAATATCCATCACTATCAGTGCTAGACTCAACCTTGATTTATATTTTATCTATTCACCAAATATTCCTTAAGGAATATAAACATGCATCTTTTTCATGTACCTAATTACATATCCATACGTATTCTGGTTTTGTTAAATTACATCCATGATGTATTTAACCATATTCATAATCCTAATCCTGCATGTAGCTATCATAGGTATATTTCACAACCCACATACATCTTTACTTTTAAGATCAATCAACTCAAGATCATTCACAATCCTTCTCATGTGATTCCCAAAGGCATAATCATTTGCCTTTTTTTATGACAACATAACATCTTTGCTCATTTACCCTTCTATCTAATCATACTAGTATTCCCTGAGGAAAGGGAATACATTCCCCTCAAGCTATTACTTGGAACATAACTTTCATGACTCTTCAGAATGGAGTCAGCCATGCATCCATAGTATTCATTTAATCTGGACAAGAGCAATTCTTGCTTTATATTTCCCTCATCAAGGCAACCATATGGTGCCACTGCCTACAACTATACTCTTTCATCATACACGTGCATCACTTGCATGTTTAATATAATTCATACCTAACTGGTGTCGATATCAGCCTTCATATTAAGAAGCTTCACAATGCATTAAACCGGTGCACTCAAGCATAATTAAACACAGATAAGTATTCATCATGCTAGCTTATTGCTTGCACCTTTTCCATGTCATTCACACACATGGACATATCATGATTCTATATCCTTTTCCCAAGGATCCTCCAATCATCCTTATGATCATGTATACACATTCATGTATAAGTAGGTGCATCTATTGCACCTTTTTACCTCATGCATTCGCTTGATAGTTTAATTTCATCATTAGTGTCCTTTAGTTTGATATTTCAGTCATTTACAGGACTAATCTCACAGTCATATATTGTATTGATGTTGCCTTCTCTCAAGGCAATAACCAACCAGGGTCACTTTCCTCTTTATGCAACAACGTCTAGCAAGAAAACCTTATTGCCTCAACGTCCATAGGGTTTTACCCATCTCACTTTTCTTTGGTCATGAGGAGTTATATACTCCGATTTTAATTTAAAGCATTAAATATAGCTTCCAAGGATCCTACCTGATCCTATCAAATTCCTTTAAGCCCACAAAGGTATTAACCATTATATAATCCACCATCATTAGTGCCTAAAGTTCCAACTTCCCATGCTTAGAAGTAGTGATACGAAAACCAGGTCATATGTCCTTCGGGCTTCAGCTTCCCTTGACAGAACCCTGCCACCTTCATCTATCCATATTCAAGTCTTATTATAAATTTTAATTAGCATATCCCTACTCCAGTAAAATTATTTATCATTTAAACAAAGGGCTAAAGAAATTATTCTGCTGAAATTCAACAAGAATTCCCAAAATCACAGGTTCAATCTGTAGTCCTTCTCCTCAAGGAGTAAATGCAGATAAAAATACCTCCTTACACGACTTGTACATGAGCCCAAGTAGGCTAAGTGTTGTAACCATGCTCTGATACCAATTTGTAACACACCCATGATGGGGCAATAAAATAAAATAAAAATTTCGTCCTCCTTACAGGAACAAATCCTCTTTCTCTCTACGGGTTCTTATTTGGAAAGTATGGGACTCATCCTGAGCCTCCGGTCAAGATTCTTCGATTATAAACCAAATGAGACATTGATACCATGATATTATCACCTCTAAATCAGACACAGGCCCTTTCGGCCTTTGGTGCAGGTCTTATGATACCTGTGACCTTCTCCTTCGCGCTTCGCGAAGTCTCGGAGTTAGCGTTAGACCCTTTTCTCTTGGACTCTCCTCAAATGTGACCTTAGCGATGACCACGCGATTGCAGGCGCGAACACAAGAGGTTTGGAGTCAAACTACTTTTAGGTCCACAATTCTCCTCAAGTCTCCACGTGTCCTCCTAACAAAACCACGGTTTGGATTGTGGCCCGCCCTCGATATTTTAAACTTTGCACAACTCTTGTCCCTGCAATGCTATGGGATCATCGATCTTGAAATCTTGATGATATTGTCTAAATCGATGGTTCATATCTGTGCCTCTCAAATCTACGGACCAGATCTGTCCCTCCTAGATCAACGACTATGATATTTTCACAATTCCAGACTTCAGGGTTTTGAAATCTCAAACCTTGCTTCTTCCATACTTCAACCTTCCGGAGTTGATGATCTATAAACACCTGTCCTTCTCGATCAATTTTCTTGCTTCCACTTTGGGTGTTTTAACATTCAACCCAAATCAACGGTCCTCCAACCCTCTTCTCGATCGACGGTCGAGATTTCCTTCGGGTTTCAGACTTCTGAGATCTCAAATCTTGAACCTTTTCCCCAATGAATTTCATCTTAAGGCTACAATCCTCTAACATGTTTCCTCCTGATATGATGATCGAGAATTACTTCAGGTATTCACTTGGAGCTCACAAATTTTCACCACGTGTCCTTCGAATCCAACGGCTATGAATCACTTCGGGGTTCACGGATTCACGCCACGTCTCCCTTAGATCTGTCGGTCCAGGTTCACTTTGGGTCTTCAGGCCTTTGGGATTCAACAATCTCAGTTCTCAAACTGAAACCCCACTACAATATTCATGGAGCTCTCGATCTGTTGACATGTTTCCCATTGCTAATTGACGGCTCACGACTCTTCATCTCTTTGGGCTTCGGGTGTTTCAACACTTCGACCTTTTCCTTCCTCTGGATCTTCCAACCTGTCGACACATGTCCTCCTGGGTCCAACGGTCCATATTTTCTCCGACTCTCAGCGCTTTGGGAATCTCAAGTTTCAAACTTGCCTCCTCCCAGACTCATGCTATTTGGTGGCTCTTATCCACTCTAGCGATCCGGCGCTTGAAGTTTACCTCGAACAATCTGATGGCTCAAATCTATTCCTGCGATCAGATGACTAAGATTCTACTTCAAGTTTCCGGCTCTTTGAGCTTCGGAAACTTCGAGTCTCAAACCTTGACAGGTTATCTCTCATGTGCATGCGAACGTTAAGACTCATGCACCTTCCTCAGATCCGACGGTTGTCGATCCTTTTCACTATGATCCAACGAACATTGTCACTCCTCCTTATGAGATTTTGATTTCTCCCACTTAGAAGATTTATCAGTCTTTGACGGTTTCAAACCTTTTCTCCTCCTACGAGTCCTACTCTTGGATCTTGTCAACACTTATGATGAGTAATATCCCTTTTGAGCTTACAAACTTGAAACAAGTTCGCCTCTTGGACCTCATCTGCACTTCTAAGAAGCACTTATCTCTTCTGAGCTTGGTTCTTAGGGGATCTCTGTTGGAAAATGCTTAACAGGTAGTGTATGCTTGTCATTGATGGCAAGTACAACAGTGAAGATGGCAGGATCAGAGTGTGCATCGATAGACAAACAGGAACAACGTAGGCTCAGGAGGAATTAGCGCAGAGTCGAAATTATTCCAAGTAAGAAGGATGTGTAAGCTTGGAGGAGAAGCGTCGTTGATCGTTGGATCCCATCCAAAATTCCCGACAGCATGAGGGCTGTCAGATCTGAATAAAGACAAGAAGTGTGTGCGTTGAAGAGGAGGATAGATCTCAGGCGTTAGATCTGAGCACAGGATCCGACCACCATTGGATTGAGGAAAAACTGCATGGTGTTTAAAGCGCAAGGAGAAAAGGGGCTCACAAAATCCTGAAAGCAGGAGGACCGTCCATCTCAAGGGGTTATGTGGACCGTTGATCCGACTCCCTGTCGGGGTTTCGAGGATCGCGAGTTGAAGAGGTCAAAGAATAATAACCACAGGACTCGCGAAATCGCGATATGTGATACCCTGATATAATCTCGACCGTTGGACCGAGGACAAATATGGACCGTTGATTCCAGTCCTTGTCGGAGTTTCGGGGATCGAGAGTCGGACATGTCGAAAATTATTGACATCAGGAACCCCGAAATCGCGATGTGTGAAATCCCGACTGAATCTGAACCGTCAGATCAATATATGATCTAGACCGTCGACCCGACTCACGTCAACAAACCACGTCAGCTAGGAACACGTGGCACAACCAGGTAATGACAAGTGTCAGGCTGATTCAACACTTCAGGCACATCTAAGTCATGAATCAAAGTGACACGTGGAAGTATTCAACACGTGTCAATCCATGTGTGACGTCATCAGATGTACACCACTTCGGAGTTTCGGGGATCGCAACATGGAGAGGCAAGTAAACAGTGCAACAAAAATGCCGAAATCGCGATATGCGATATCGCGACGTATTTGCAACCGTCAGATCAAGAAGTGATCTGGACTGTTGATTAGACTTCTTCACGGGGTTTCGTGGATCAAGATTTGGAAGTGACAAGAACATTCACCACAGGAATGTCAATTTCGTGATATGCAAAATTGTGATGCAATCGTAGCCGTAGAATCAAGCTCAGATCTGGACCATTGATCTAACTCCATATCGGAGTTTTGGGGATCGCAACTTGGAGATGTCAAAGAAACAATGCAACGAGAATGTCGATTTCACGATATGCGAAATTGCGATGGAATCGCAGCCGTAGAATCAAGCTCTGATCAGGACCGTTGATCCCACGCCATTACGAGGTATTGGGGATCACGACTTGGAAATTCGAGATGCCACATCTCCAGATCCACGAAACACGAATTCGCAAAAAACGCTTTTTGCATAGGCGCTTGGTTATGACCATAGTCACATTGGGGAAGGAGCTAGTGTAGCAAGATTAATAAAGTTCATCCAACGGCGCAAATAAACCTGAAGGAGATCGGAGGGCTACTATAGCACGACATAGTATAACTTCCAGAAACCACTGATGGTTCCAGCTAGAGGACTTGAAGACACATGGGATGATTGACAGAGAAGGTGAAGACCCACTGGGAATCTTCAAGAGGAATGAAGATGTTCGTGAAGGTGATGGACAGTTGGATGGGCATTGAGGCCTGTAACTGAAACAGAGAAGGTGAGCTCGACTGTCACAGAGAAGATGAAGAGTCTCAACTGCCAGAGAGGCTGAGGA
>ML842755.1:26840-39296 GCA_009831015.1 Picea engelmannii
GTAGGAATGGTAGGAAGATATCAGGCTGCACCTAAACAGAGTCATTTGCAAGCTGTCAAAAGGATATTCAGGTACTTAAAAGAAACAATGACTTATGGTCTGTGGTATCCCAGAAATCAAAGTCTTTAGTTGACTGCTTATTCGGATGTAGATTGGGCAAATTATGTTGATGAGAGAAAAAGCACCAGTGGAGGAGCATTCTTCTTGGGTAACTCATTAGTAGTCTGGCTCAGTAAAAAGAAAGGTTCCATTTCTTTATCAACCACAGAGGCAGAGTACATTGTTGCTGCTACCTGTTGCACATAGGTATTATGGATGATTCAGACACTTGCAGACTTAGAGGTAAAATATACTGCACCGATCCCAATTCATTGTGATAACACAAGTTCCATCAGTGTGTCTAAAAATTCTGTCCTCCACTCCAAGACAAAACATATTCCCATAAAATATCATTTTCTGAGAGAGCAGGTCACCAATCAGATTGTTCAGGTCCATTACATTCCCACTACAGAACAACTTGCAAACATCTTTACTAAGCCCCTAGCCAAGACACCGTTTGAATATCTCAGACAGAAGCTGGTTGTCATTTCGTTTCACACCTAAAAAGTCCATCTTGTTAGGGGGAGTTGTGTATTGTTTGAATATCTAATGCCTCCTAAAATTACTGCAACAGCTCAGGGGGAGCATGTCCCTTCTTTGACATTGATGTCAAAGGGGGAGAAAAGAATTCGGGTGCCTTAGTTTCCATCAATGCCAAAGGGGGAGATTGTTGGCAAATGCTTAACAGGTAGCGTATGCTTGTCATTGATGGCAAGTACAATAGTGAAGATGGCAGGATCAGAGTGTGAATCGATAGACAAACAGGAACAACATAGGCTCAGGAGGAATTAGCGCAGAGTCGAAATTCTTGCAAGTAAGAAGGATGTGTAAGCTTGGAGGAGAAGCATAGATGATCATTGGATCCCATCCAAAATTCCTGACAGCATGAGGGTCGTCAGATCTGAATAAAGACAAGAAGTGTGTGCGTTGAAGAGGAGGATAGATCTCAGGCGTTAGATCTGAGCATAGGATCCGACCACCGTTGGATCGAGGAAACCCTGCACGGTGTTTAAAGTGCAAGGAGAAAAGGGGCTCACAAAATCCTGAAAGCAAGAGGACCGTCCATCTCAAGGGGTTATGTGGACCGTTGATCCGGCTCCCTGTCGGGGTTTCGAGGATCGCGAGTTGAAGAGGTCAAAAAATAATAACCACAGGACTCGCGAAATCGCTATATGCGATACCCTGATATAATCTCGACCGTTGGACCGAGGACAAATATGGACCGTTGATTCCAGTCCTTTTCGGAGTTTTAGGGATCGAGAGTCGGACATGTCGAAAATTATTGACATCAGGAACCCCAAAATCACGATGTGTGAAATCCCGACTGAATCTGAACCGTCAGATCAAGATATGATCTAGACCGTCGGCCCGATTCACGTCAGCAAACCACGTCAGCTTGGAACACGTGGCACAACCAGTTAATGACAAGTGTCAGGCTGATTCAACACTTCAGGCACATGTAAGTCACGAATTAGAGTGACACGTGGAAGTATTCAACATGTGTCAATCCATGTGTGATGTCATCATATGTACACCACTTCGGAGTTTCTGGGATCGCAACATGGAGAGGCAAGTAAACAGTGCAACAGAAATGCCGAAATCGTGATATGCGATATCGCGACGTATTTGCAACCGTTAGATCAAGAAGTGATCTGGACCGTTGATATGACTTCTTCACGGGGTTTCATGGATCGGGATTTGGAAGTGACAAGAACATTCACCACAAGAATGTTGATTTCACGATATGCGAAATTGCGATGCAATCGCAGCCGTAGAATCAAGCTCAGATCTGGACCATTGATCTAACTCCATATCGGAGTTTCGGGGATCGCAACTTGGAGATGTCAAAGAAACAATGCAACAAGAATGTCGATTTCGCGATATGTGAAATTGTGATGCAATCGCGGCTGTAGAATCAAGCTCTGATCAGGACCGTTGATCCCACGCCATTACAAGGTATCGGGGATCGCGACTTGGCGAAAAACGTTTTTTGCATAGGCGCTTGGTTATGACCATAGTCACATTGGGGAAGGAGCTAGCGTAGCAAGATTAATAAAGTTCATCCAACGGTGCAAATAAACCTGAAGGAGATCGAAGGGCTATTGTAGCACGACATAGTATAACTTCCAGAAACCACTGATGGTTCCAGCCAGAGGACTTGAAGACACATGGGATTATTGACAGAGAAGGTGAAGAGCTGCTGGGAATCTTCAAGATAAATGAAGATGTCTGTGAAGGTGATGGACAACTGGATGGGCATTAAGGCCTGTAACTGAAACAGAGAAGGTGAGCTCGACTGTCACAGAGAAGATGAAGAGTCTCAACTGCCAGAGAGGCTGAGGAATCTCAGCATAACACCCAGTGATGCTGAACGCGTGGGAAAACAGCTAGAGAAGCTGAAGAGTCATGATGATGATCACGCAGAACACTTGAGATGTGGAGGAGATTAGCGTGGCATGAGCGTGCAGAGGAATGGCTAATATTGCATGCACAAGATTCACAGAAGCTACAAATATACAGTACAGAGAAGAGAAGAGGTTTTTGTTGTTGTTGGAGGTTGCTGTGATTGTTGTTGGTGAAGGTGATTCATGTGTGAAGAAGGAGGAGAGTGCAGTAGATGAAGAGCACAGAAGAGGAACTGTATAGTGAATGGACATGGCGCACAGAGCATAAAAATCGGAAGAACAGACAGCGCAAGTGATGTTTGCAGAAAGGCAATGAGGCAGACAGAGCAACGAAATACAACAGAACGGTGATGAGTCTGGTAAGCCATTGTTGAACATCATATCACTGTAATAAGTTTCAGTAGCAAATATTTATATTTCAGGGTGGTTGGGAGGAGCTAGGAGGACTTGTTTCCTCAAAGGTTCAAGTGGGTGCTTGAACACAGGGAGTTGGTGCTTCCTTCTAGTTGGTGCTAGAAAAACCAGGGAGTTGGTGCTAGAGAAACCAGGGAGTTGGTGCTTCCCTCTAGTGGGTGCTAGAGAAAACAGAGAGTTGGTGCTCTCAGCAAGTTGCAGCTTGCAAAACTGAGGTTGTAGCCTCATTATGAGTTGGTGCTCATATGTATTATACTATAAAGAATGTAACCATTACTTATCATATAAAGAAAAAAGAGGTTTTTACCCTGCATGGGTTTCCTCGGGAAATATATGTCTCTGTGTTTCTCATATATGTGAATGATGTTGAAAGTGCCATTGTTTATTTCCCTGCATTATTGTGATCATCATTCAGTGTCTCTACAAAGAGTTTAAAAGAACCATAATTGTTTAAGCACAATAACAACTGATTCACCCCCCCCCCCTCTCAGTTGTCTAACAATATCGAGTTCCCACATACTGCTTGCGTTAATATGCTTGCCTCAGATCGATGGTCCATGACCTTCCTTGATCCAATAGTCCAGATCACATTGCAACTTCGGGTTTTGAAATTTTAGTCACACCAATATGCGATTCTCCCGATGCGCGGACTCCGATCTCGCCAATTCGACGGTCAAGGAGGGTCCCGATAGATCCTTGGATCTACGGTCCATATTTCATTGCTACTCTGGGTTTTAGAGGATCCATCCCCTTCACCATGATTACCAAAATTCATCTATCTTGCGAAGAATGGAGTCGAGGTGTTAATGCCTGCACTCCTCCTTCAAATCTAATGGTCGTGACAAACCTCAGATCCTCCCAAATGGATCTCGTCCGTTCATCTTCCAAACAAAAGGATATTCCCTTTAGATACTTGAGTCTTGCTATCCTTCGAGAGATTCATCAGTTATGAAGGATTAAGAGCATTGTGCTCTTTCTCCTGGGCTTAACACTTAGAAGGGTCTTCTGCACTACTCTTGTGATCCTTCATCAAGTTTAGAACTTAAGTGGTTCTCAGTCTTTGCTTGCCTCGCAGAGAGCCTGTGCATATCTACACTACCTCTCCTAAGCTTAATAGACCCTGTCCTCCAAGAGACTCTCAACGACGATGAGGGTCAACCAGTATACATGAAACTATGCCCATGGTCGACAAAATCACCATTCGTCGCTCCAACTTAAGCCACCACAAGACGCGAGAATCTACGAGTATAAAAACACGTCCAATTCATGCAATTTCATACTTTCCTAATTACACAATTAAGCATACACAAAATAAGGAATACAATATAAATCATTAAGAAAACATAAGCATCCGTGCAACATTCATGGGATATCCAACCTTAACTCACAATACCACTTAAATACACAAGATATGCGATTACTTATCTATTAGAGGTGGTAGCCAACTAACTGATTGTGGGTGTTCATCCTTCCACCCTACCATGGGCTCAGAGCCATTCATTCTTAGAACTTTGGCCACCCTCATGCCAAGCCATGATATCACCAGGGAACTCTCTCAGTTCTCAAGGATTCTTTCTCTGTTCAGCTTCTGCTCGGGTTCTGTTCTCTGCAACATTTAGAGATTTCTCTTTGTTATGGCCTCGACGAGGTTTATCAGATTCTTACTCAACATCAAGCTCACAACCTTCTATTCATTATCCCCTGGAGAGATCTGCGCATTTCCCTTACAAGCTTGCGCTCTCATCTCGTGTCTCTTCTTTGGTTGTCTGTGTGTATCTATCTTACCTTCCTTATTTTGGAAGGTTCCCGACCCATCACGTTCCTTTTTCCAGAAGGAAGCTCGGGTCTGCAGGTCTCTGTGGTACTTTGGGCTAACATTCTGCAGCTAGACCATGCTCTCATTCATGGGGGTGGTTGATAATTCAACCACTGGTCCTTTCTTCATTAACTGATTTCTCTCCTTGGGATCCGAAGGAGGTTTATCATCCTCATCAAGGGAAATTTGTGGTTATTTGATATAATGAACCCTCTTGTACAGTTTTCACATTCTTCCTCTAGTGATATCATGGCTAGTACTTTCAAGGCTTCACCCCCACAGTCAGTTATTGGAAACTCAAACAATAATAAATTTACATTGTCTACATGCCTTAGCATGGTAATTCCTATTTTATGATTAATTACAAACTGGGGGAAACATGGATATTACAAACATAGTGAGTGGAAGCATAACAAAAACAAGACATCCCTCGACTGCATATTATTGTCTATTCCCAATTGTAACTATTTAATCATTTTAATCATAGAAAGACGGGATAGGGACTCGACAAAAAATTCCATAACCACTCCACTTGATAAACCAATATTTGACAACCAAGAAGATGAAGGGAGCAAGAATAGTTGGAGATTCAAATCGGGCTCTGTCGAAAACAAATATAAGGAGACAATCAAGAGCGTGCTCATTTAACAATACCACACAAAACTGGAGGTCCTCAGAGACATATCAACCATAGGAAAAAACCCTTTCGATACAGACACAGTAGTAAGACACATGGTCTCCTTATTACTCCCAGTCTGGGCAATGGCACAACAGTTAGCCATGTAAAGGAAAACAACGACGAGTAGGGTAGAAAGAGCCAGTGCACATCATGCATTTTACGCTTGCAGAGGAGAGGCAAAGTTAACTGAACAGTGACAGTTACTAAAAGAACACATAGAGATATCACCTCTCTATCCACTTCATTAAGAGTTGAACCATTGACATCAATACCAATGAGGATGCATAATGTTGAGGTATAGCTTATATCACCCCACAACCATACAGTATTCATTTACATTATGGCCACCCTAAGACTAGACCTTGGGGTATTTTGGTAAATGGGCAATGAGAATGAGCCCATGACCATGATTCTGGTATGAAGTAAATACACAACAACTGAATGGAAATCCAAATGCGACTGGATAGGATTACACTCATGTTTTTGAGGGAACCATTGATGATAATACACATAGCGAAACCATCCACCATTAATACATAGCGATATATAAACCATTCACTTATATCCACAGAGTCCCACCACGATTTTAACCGACAGAGAAACCAGTGAATGCACAACTCAATAAAAAACCAATTCTTTTGCTTGCAATCCAAAACATTTACACAGTCATCTCAGAGAGAAATAACATGCATTTACACAGTTGAAATTTTCAGGACACACAAACCCAAGCATTATTGAGCCATTGTTTGTTCATACCCAGAGAATAATTCATGGATGGAGTTAAAAAGAGCCATACCTGTAACAAAGATCTTAAAAGGGCGAGCTGGTCGAGCTTCCTTTTTCCCAAGAGCCTGAAATGCAGAGCTTAACCACCAATAGACCGAAAAGATACAAGGAACAATACTAGGGTGATGACCGGTGAGGGGGAGTATGGAGTGACGTGCATTTACTGCATGTCACTTCCATCTCCTATACTATTCAATTTGAAGTACAAGACAACCAATTCATTCACGAATGCATTAAACCATATATCCAATGCCCAAACAATTGAAATTTGCGACGATATTCCTTTCCCAATGTGTCACCCAAGCATTCACACATTAACCTTTGCCAATTTTTATGCCATATATATATTGCAATGTTATATGTGCCCAAAATAAATCAAATGAAAATCACATAGCCACTAACCAACCATATACTAGTTAGGACTAACACTAATATCTTTTACTTTTCCATTTGTATATAACCCTTAACATAGCTCAAACAAATATCCTTTCCCTTTTGGGGTTTTTTGTAAGTTTTCTTTCGTTGTTTTGGTTATGTTATCACTAACATATTTATTGTATATATGTGGCCAGGTAGTCGATCACAATGATTTGTGACATGGTTAAATCATAGCAATTGTAAATGCATTCCCATCATAACATAAAAATAATGCCTTGAATTACAGAAACATCCCATAAAATGCATCATCCACATGTTACTATGTCAAAATGAAACCAAGAGTGTGTTGTCAACCACGTAGGACTGTGTAAGCAGCATCGAAAAGAATCAGAAAAATGTGTGATATGTCTATCTTTGAGCCTCCAGTCTACAAGGGGGTCCCACCTACTAGTATTATATTATTAGCATATTTAAATAATAGGGCTTTAGCAATACTTTGCGAGCGAAATTCCTCATTGCGATTTTAATATTCAACAACGGGGTCATCGAAGGTAAAGTGAGGCTTGCGAATAGATCACCAAATTTTTTGATGCAAGATGTATACCACGGGCACGGGGCATGAGAGTTTGATAGCGCCTACTCGCAAACCCGCGGCCATAAAATTGGCTAAGTATGCAAACGAACGATAGTCGGTTGGACTCATGATGTGAAGATATAGATGGAGATGAGATTTTTTAGTTCGCCACCCCAAGAACCCATGAGAATAGAAACGTGACTAAGTATAGAACCTAAAACAAATAATAGAGGGGGAGAAGAAAAGGGGAAAACGGGTAAGTATAGAAGAGGAAAAATAAAGGGAGAAAATAAATTTATCCCTCACAAAACAACACTTAGTATGATAATTATGAAGCCATAGAAACACATTAACTATGGGAAAAACATTCTCATCTATGAAATATATTTGGAACTCTACAAACTCTGGTTCAAGTCCAAAGAGATTTTGTTTATATCTATTTCAACATTTTTTCATATTATTGTATTTTAATAGTATTTTTGGTGGCCCAAAATCAAAACCATGTTCCAATTTGCATTTCTCAAGTGGAGATGTGTTTGTGAAGACACATTTCCTTGAACCACAGTGCAAGGGAAGGGAAAGTGCAACGTGAACTGTTTGTTGAGCAAACATTTATTGAAGATCAAGCAATGGATTTCCAAGTTCACGTATCATTTGCATAGTATCAATATGATTTTTTTCATGTTCTTTGTGTATTCTTCTGAATGCACTTGCCATAGATTTGTCAACCTTTGTCATGTATGAGGTACAATATGATGTTGTGGCATATGCATTAAGGACATACTGTGCATCTGTATTCTCATTCCACATAATTCACTAGTCCTTGGAGTAACTGTTGTTCCATATATGTAAAATTTTTCGTTTAAGGAAAATTGTTGGTTGTTTAAGTGTAGATGGTATGCCTTGGATGTACTCATCTTCTGTTAGATTTAGCTCTGCCAAGAAGTCTTAGGAGCTCATTAAGTCATGAAAGTCTCATTGTTCTAGAAATGAGAACAAAGATTTAGATTTCTCAATGAGAACATTGTCCTCCAAACTAATTGGCTATACGATTCTTGTTGTTCTCATTGGTGGCACAAGGAAGTTGTATCTGAAATATGATTTTTTTTCATTTTTTACAGCTTCTTGTATGATAATGTCTATGCACTTTAGCAAGCACTGGATCCAAATGATCTGTGTTGCATGTCATGTGTTTTTCCAGAAACTGATCAATCTGTGAGTTGTTGTCATTTCCATAGACCGGTGCACCCTCTATCCACAACAGTGCATGGTCACTCCCACTCCCTCTAATATGGAATTTGGTCACAAAACAATAGCCCGATAGTAGTCACAAAACAATGCCTGGTCAATTCACTCACTGGTTTGTTGTTTCCTACTTGGTTTGTTGTTTGCTACTTTCTCTTGTTTTCTTCAACTTTGCAAGGTTGAAGCCCTGCATCCGCAGTTGGACCTGTTATTTTACTTTGCATGGTTCGGATTATGAATCCTCCATTGGAACTGCATTTCTGGAGTTCCACATTCACAAAGAAGTTTCAATGCAAGGGTTGCACTCAAACGTATGGTTTTCAGGAACAAGAAATATGAGGATAACATTCGATTTCCTTTTTTATATCTCACTATGGGTGCAACAGAGGTGGGTTATGTGCCCATCATTGACATTCAAATGGGAACAAGACATTTTGGAAGGAAACAACATGAAAAAAATGCACCAAACGTATGGTTTTGACGAATAGAAAATACAAGGAGAAAATTCAATTTCTTTTTTTTATATGTCACTATTCTTGCGATAGAGGTGAGATCTTTGTCGAACAACGAAGTTCAAGAACAAGACCAAGACATGTTTCTCTAGTCGTAGTAGTCACATACAAAGATGTTCTGGAAGAGGATTTTGGCCCAAGCATTCCCAGTATTGAAAATTCTTACTTTCAAACTGGAAATAGAAAACAACAAACAACGAACAGGAATGAAACCACAACCCTAATACCTACCAGTGAATGGGGAACAACAAAATCATAGTCCCAATCATGGATGCAGGATCCCTACCGTGCAAACTGCAACAACAAGTCCAACTACGGATGTAGAACCCCAACCTTGCAAAGTTGAAACAAATAAGAGAAAGCAACAAACAAAAAACTAGTGAAAAAGCACCAAGAAGTCCCACTACAGTTGTAGGACCTCAACTTTGCAAAGTTGAATCAAACAACAATAAGAAACATTCAGCAAACCAACGAACGAGCATCAACCAGCCAACCAGTAATGTCAGTGAAGAACAATATTTCCCAAATTCACTGCAGACAAGATTGTATCCAAAAAATCGGAGGAAAATGTATTGTAACAAGCCTATTAAGTAAACATTTCAGGCTGTGAGGCATGTCAGGTAAATATTTAAGGCTGTGAGGACTGTATAAGGGCCTCCCACTATGTAAACATTTAAGAAAGTTGCAGTTTGGATGGTTGGGATTTTACATCCACGATTGGAGTTGCACTTCTTTCGTTCCCCATTCATGGGTAAGTTTCACTGCCATGGTTGCATGCCTATTTTTTGTTTGTTTATTCCAGTTTACAAGTAGGAATTTTCAATACTGGGATTGCCTCAGTCAAAATATTCTTGCAGGACATCTTTGTATGTGACAACTATGACCAGAGAAACATGATTGTAAGGTTGTCTTGGTCTTGTTCATGAACGTCAATGTTCGACATAGAACCCACCTCTATCGCAGCCACAGTGACATATAAAAAAGGAAATCGAATTTTCTCCTCACATTTTTTGTTCCTAAAAACCATACGTTTGTTGCATTTTTTTCAGACTGTGCCTCATATGTTTTTTGCATTGCTATTTTCCAATGAGACTTGGTTTGATGTCTAGGACATGGAAGTGGGAACATGTGATTGGAAGGGAACCGCCTGGAAAAAAATGCACCAAACGTATGGTTTTTAGGAACAGAAAAAATGAGGAGAAATTTGATTTCCTTTTTTATATGTCACTATGGTTGTGATATAGGTGGGTTCTGTGTCGAACATTGACGTTCAAGAACAAGACCAAGACAATGTCACAATCCTAGTTATTTGGTCATAGTACTCAAATACAAAGATGTTCTGCAAGAGGATTTTGACTCATGCATTCCCAGTATTGAAAATTTTTACTTGCAAAATGGAAATAAAAAACATCAAACAATGAATAGGAAGGTAAACATGGCATTGAAACCCACCCGTCAATGGGGAACTATAGAATCACAGTTCCAATCGCGGTTGCAGAATCCCAATCCTGCAAACTGCAACAACAGGTCCAACTGTAGATGCAAGACCTCAACCCTGCAAAGTTGAAGCATTGAAACAAGAGCAACAGGAAAACAACAAACCAATGAACAAGCACGAAGAGGTCCAAGTGCAGCTGCAGGACCTCAAATTTTCAAAGTTGAATCAAACAACAATATGAAACATCCATCGAACCAACAAGCAAGCATCAACCCATGAACCAATAATGTCGTTGAAGAACAATATTGCCCATATTCACTACTGACAACATTGTATAAAAAAAAAATCAGAGGAAAATGTATTGTAACACGCCTATTAAGTAAAAAATTAAGGTTGTGAGGCCTATTAGGTAAACATTTAAGGCTGTCAGGACCGTCCAAGGGCCTCACGCTGTGTAAAAATTTAAGAAAGAATGCAATGTGGCAGGCCTGTTTACATACGTAATAATATAAATGCCTAGGTACTTAATAATAACAAATAATAATAATAACAATAACAATAACAATAGTTAGAACAATAGAGACTATGGAAAAAAAATTAGTCAAAGGACAAACTAATATGAAGTCACCTAATAAAAAACTGACTCTCGATGCTCAAAACTTTGGATATCTAAAAAATTTAATAAAAATAGGAAAAATTCAGAAAGACCGTAGATGATCAAACACTTTGGATATGATAACATATAAAACATTGGGAATAGCAAGCTGGCAATTAGACATCCAATTTGTTATCCAATCAAATCATGACATATATGGTATACTTTATTATATAAAAAATAATTTTTTTAGTTCTCTAGTTCCAACAATAGATATTATGCAAATATTTTCAGTCAAAGGACAAACTAATATGAATTCAACGATTGCTATAGTCCCTCTATGCTTTCTGTAGGACTAATAATAATAGTTACAAAATAAATGATTTTGTTAATTAAACTGCTATCAAGAATAATGGTTACAAACTATATGATCCGGTTAACAAAGGTGAACTGTTGGCTGGCTATATGTTGCTAGGATACAAAAATAAATGCAGAATCTTCCCTAAAATGTTGTTTCCACCGGTGGTGTTAGTAGAAGCACGACAAACCAATTTAGATGGAAAAGTAAAAAAAAAATGAAAACAGAGTGTCAGAATTACTGTAAACCATAGCCAAACTACAGATTACTAATGTATTCCATTTAGTTTTTTAAAAATTTCCAACATATAATAAACATCTGAAAACAGGAACTATTAATATTTTGAAAATGGAATTTTTAATCACTTGGCTAATCAAATTGTGTTTTCTAATATATAAGTTTTCATTAAAAATAATGGAGTTTTTTGTTTTTTCATTTTTTCCTTGGCCTTTTATTTGTAAATTGCATAATTTGTTTTAACAGTTTGTAATGGTAACATATAAATTATTCTCTTCTACAAATATCTTTGTTTTATTATGCAAGTGGGAATCTGTTTCAAATCCAAAGCTTTATGGAGGATGGGAGCTAAGAAATCCATACATTTTCTATCCGGCCTTGGCATCAAATACTTTATGGTGAGTTATGACTAAACCTGGTATATGGAATAGGGTGACAAAAGACAAATATTTGCCCCATGAACAAGTCCATTCGTGGTTAAGATTGGCATCGATAAGGGCGACTTATGGATCTCAGACTTGGAAAAATTTAATTAACTCTTTGTCGCTTGTTTTACAATGGCTTGCATGGAACCCGGGCACAGGGTAGTTGATTTTTATTGGGAGAGATGTCATTTTGGGTATGGGTAAGGATTCGTTGTTATCAAATGATTTAGTAGAGTGTTTGAACCACAAAAATGTTTACTTGCTTTACCAAGTGAGTTGTGACCAAGTCTAGGGATCTCTCGGTTCTAACTGGTTAGACGACACATACCTAGAGCTTGAGAGAGACATATCCACGGAATGGGAAAAGTACAAAAAGGGTTTGATAAGCTCTAGAATACATCTTCAGGATCGCTCGGATGCCTTATTATGGACGGGAGGAGATAACACATGTCATCTAACGGTTAAGAATGTGTACAATGCAGTTGTGGCAAAGCG
>ML842757.1:0-21329 GCA_009831015.1 Picea engelmannii
TTGGATATGTTTCCATATAGTACATTGGGAATAGTGAAGCCGACAATAAGACCTCCAATCTCTTATCCAATCAGATCAGTACATATATGTTACTTTTTATTATATAAAATATATGTGTTTAATTACATAGCTCCAACAATAGATATTGCGCAAATATTTTGGGTCAAAGGACAAACTAATATGTGTTCAACGCATTATCGATCGCTATAGTCCCTCTATGCCTACAACAAAGACTAATAAAATGAAATGGTTAAACGATTATCTATAAACATAATGCAAACTGTAAAAATCTTTATTTTCTACAAGGAATATTTATATTAAAATTTTAGGGATAGCACATTATCTTATGAAATAGGTTTAAAGAAGTATAAAATATAATTTTCATTATTTTATTTTATATTTTTAAATTAAACATATTTATGTTTTAAAGATGTTCATTGATAATATTATTTAATATTAATAAAGTCAAACGATTAAACAATATTTTGGTTAAACTTTGCCTTTAGGTATGGAGTCAATTGTTAAAATATCGATTTTTTTTTGGTCAAAGTTCCTTCAAATTTTATGGAAAAGGATTATATACATAAAAGTATGAATTGTAATATGTATTTCGCAATTTTTTTAAGTTATAATTAAAATGTATTTCAATTTAATTTCTAATTATTTTTATTTTCATTCTTAAAATATGCTATAACCATTTTCAAATCATATTCACCAAGGAACATTATGAATATATTTAATTTAAAAATACAAAATGTTTTCTAAATTAAGCCATTTTCAAATCATATTCACAGAAACATTATGAATATATTTAATTTAAAAATATAAAATATTTTTAAAATTAAAAGTGTAGATGGTAAGATAGATGCTTTGTTTAAATCATATTCACAACATTATCAATATATTTATTTTTAAAATATAAAATGTTTTTAAAATTAAAAGTGTAGAAGGTAAGATGGATGCTTTGGTCTTATGTAAACAAAATCATTTTATGATAAATTTTCAAATCATATTCTCGAAGAGACATTATGAATATATTTAATTTTAAAATATAAAATATTTTTGAAATTGAAAGTGTAGATGGTAAGATAGATGTTTTGGTCTTATGGAAACAAAATTATCGAACGATAGTTGTTTAATGTTAAGGTGATGTATTTATTAAAAGTATAAAAGCAATATAACAATTATTAGTCCATGCCGAAGGTGTAGAGGGACTATAGCGATCAATAATTCATTGATTTCATCTTAGTCTATCCTTTGACTATAATTTTTTGCATAATCTCTATTGTTCGAAATAGAGAACTAAAAACATTATTTTTTATATAATAAAAAAAAACTTATATGCCATGATCTCATTGGAGAATATATTCGAAGTCTTATTTCCAGTTTTTCTATTCCCAATGTTTTAAATGTTAACATATCCAGAGCTTTGATCATCTACAATCTTTTTGAATTTTTATTACTTTTATTTAAATGTTTAGATATCCAAAATTTTGAGCATCGACACTCATTTTTATAAAGTACTTAAACATCCATGGCACACTGCATTCTTTTTTAAATGTGTACATAGCGCGAGACCCTTAAACAATATTGATGGCCTTAAATGTTTACTTAATAGGCCTAACAACCTTAAATGTTTACTTAACAGCCCTGTCACAATGCATTTTCCTTCGATTTCTGGATACAATCTTGTCTGCAGTGAATTTGGGCAATATTGTTGTCCACTCGCATTACTGGTTCACTAGTTGTTGCTTGCACGCTGGTTCGTTGGTTCGTTGGATGTTGCTTATTGTTGTTTTCTTCAACTTTGAAAAGTTGAGGTCCTGCAGCTGCAGTTGGACATCTTGTTTCTTTCTCACTGGTTTTTTGTTTGTTGGTTGCTCTTGTTTGCTTCAAATTTGCAAGGTTGAAGTCCTACACTCGTAGTTCGACCTTTTCTTGCACTTTGCAGGGTTGAAATCATGCACCCTTGTTTGCTTCAACTTTGCAAGGTTGATGTCTTGCATCCGCAATTGGACCTGTTGTCGCAGTTTGCAGGGTTGTGATTATGCACCTGCAATTGGCGTTGTGATTCTGTCATTCCCCATTCACGAGTAAGTTTCAGTACCATGGTTTCATTCCTATTCGTTGCTTTTTGTTTACTATTTACAATTTGCAGGTAAGAATTTTCAATACTGAGAAGTGTTGAAAATCAAAATAAATATAAAAAAACTATAGAAATAATACCTGAGTGAAAATGCGCTTGCAGAACATCCTTAAATGTGACCACTGGGATCAAAGAAACAAGAATGTATTGCTATCCCCGAAAAGTGATCAACAAGAAAGCTTGTCGCCTTTGCAAAATTTTCTTGTAGATGAAAACTGTAGCTAGATATAGAAGGACTAGGTATGGTACAATGTTAAGCAAGCTGCAAGAAAAATTGAAAACATTGTCGATCCTTACCCATCTTTATCAATGACATATTTCAGTAGGCTATAAAAAAAAATGCAGGACCTTGAATGTGAATCCTGGGTGAACGATGAAGATAAAAAGGAAAGCCAAATTCTTAGTGGGCAGTGGAGTTTGAACACGGGTTTCTTTGTAGCTTATGGGATGGGGTTCAATAGACTTGTGAGAAACAAGATGTGTAGTCGCATGATTAGGGGGATTATTAATAGGTTTGGGAAAATCAAGGGATCCTAGAGGATTAGGCTAAGGGTCAACATTTTTAACTAGTCCAATACTGTTCAATACCTCTTAAAATGTAGTTTTTTAATGACAAAAATCAGCAAATGAAATTCCTGTCATATACTTAGCAACCCTAGAGATAATTGTCTTCATAAATTTTAGAAATTCCTTAAACCCACATTCAAGAATTACCATAAGCATAAATACACTTTGCTAAGCAAAATAACAGCATGAATAATACAGTGGACAACAACCCATAACACAGAAATTTAGGCAAATGCCAGGGAAAACCCCAATGTGGGGAAACCCAATGAGAGAGAGAGAGAGAGATATTATTATTATGCTTCAGGAAAGTACAAAATAGCAACAAAACCACATTTCCAGCCAAGGAAAATACCTCACAGCAAAAAATCTGTCCCACGGAAATCCGCCTCATTTTACATGCCAAAACCCTACTACTGTATGGCTTCCTTTGTACCTCATTTTTCGTGCCCACAGTCAGTTGTATGGATTGTTCCGTACGGCCCAGAAACAACGAAAGAAAAACTGAAATCTTCCTCGAAATCTGTGCCCAAAGATGCCTTTATTTTCGTGCCAAATCTGTATGGATTGTATGGAATCGTATGGAATGTATTGATCCGTACAGTAAGGCCTCCCACAGCAAAAAAAAAAATCGGCCCAAAACTCACAGAATTTTTTTTCTTAGGATTCATGCCCTCCTTCCTTGGAAAATGTGCCCTCTTTGTTTCTCACTTTCCTCTCTCAAGCATACTCAGAAAATCTCTCTTAATCTCCTCCCGATGTCCTCTCAACATGTCTTGCACACTACCCAATGCATTCTTTTATAATCTGAAAATGACATTTCTCCCTCCAAAGTGTCTTTTCACATTCTCAACCCTAGATCCAAAGGCCAAGATTAGATCTTGCCTTTTTTCAAGATCAAGAGTCATGATCCATTCCCTCCAAAATGTATCATTTAAATTAAAGTGCTTTTCACTTTATTACATAAGTGCTTTATGAAAATAAAGTCACTTTAAAATTAGAAGGTACACTTTATTAAAAAGTCACCTTAATAAAAGAACCACTCAAAACAACTTTATAAAACCTATTACAAAGTTAATTCACCGGTAGTGTAAATATTAAGGTAACATCCGCATACAAGACAAAACATGCGGAGTACCTCCCAAGCTAAAAAGCTAACACTCCATCTTAGCGAGGGAGGTACTTCTGGTATCACCACCAGAATCTGTCTCCATCTCATCAGCTGCCATAGCTACTCCCTCTGTACTAAAAGTCTCTGCTCCCTCTAAACAAGAAGCCACTACTCTCACTGCACTCGAAGCCTCTGTTGCTACCTCTGTTGTACCACGAACTGAAGACATGCTCCTAGGAGACTGCACACTCTCCTGAGCATACAACAATGTCGACTCATGCCTGTTGAGTCACTTGAGAGTCCCGGAAGAATACTGAGTGCCATGTATCAACTCTCTCTCATGTGCTACCTGCCAACTCTCTGACACAAAATCTGAGTCTAGAAATCCATTGGACCCCAACACAGGTCTACCCAACAACCTGTACAAGCCCTCATACTTGACACCAAGCATCATTGTTGTGTCAACAGTTTCTCCTACATTATACAACAATACATGTCCACCATAGAAAACAACTCCAAATCCAATCTCATCCAAAGTTGACACTAAGAGAAAATTAACTATCAACTCTGGAATATATAACACCTCACCAACCTCTAGAAGACCTCCTGACTATAGTTGGAATCTGACCCTTCCAACCCGCTTTACTTCAAGTTGTGGGTCGGCTCCACAATTCACTCTACAGTATGAGTCTATCTCTATAAGATCAAGGAAAACCTCAACCCAGTCATGTGCTGAGAAGCACCACTGTCCACAAACCAAGACTCAATGTCCTCAAACATTAGGGATCCACTGCCCATGAGACCAGTCGTGAGAGAGAATTCCTTCTCATATCGCTGAGAAAACTCTGCAACTTCTGCTGAAGCTGACACCTCTAGTTCCGGTTTCTTCTTCTTCTTATTCAGACATTGACTAGCATAGTGGCCAGTCTTGTGACATGCAAAGCATTTCACCTTGCTCATGTCCTTCTTATTCTCATTTCCCTTTACCACAAGAACAACGTTATTATCATATGCACCATCCAATGCCTTTTCCTGAGACCCCTCCCAGATCTCCTCCTACGTAAAATCATCCCATAATCTGCTCCAGTCATGGATCTTCTCTCTCCCCACTACACACTTGACGAAAACCTCCCACTCCTTGGTGAAGCCTTTGAGGGCTATCCGCACCAACTCTGAGTCAGGAATGACTTCTCCAATAGCTACCAACTCGTCCTTCACCTGTGAAACCCAGGTGAGTTAGGTGGCCACACTCTCTCCTTTGACCATCCTAGCTCCATGGAGCTTGTCCCGAAGAGCCATTTTCTGGTTCTCATTCTTAGCCTCATACAAGCCTTTCATTCCAACCCACATTTCATTGGTTGTCTTATTCTCAGCCAAGTGTGGAATAATGTGGTCTCTGACCCCATCCAAGATGATTCTTCGAGTCTTAGCTTCATTCATGTCATGAACATCAAGAATTGTGGGATCTGTAGGTACAGCTACAACAATGTTTGCAAACGACCACAATTTTCTCTCATTGAGAACACTGTTGATTCTAACCTTCCATTGCAATTAGTTGGAGATCCCCTCCAATCTATCTTCAAACCTGATGCTAGAAGTCATCTTTGTCCACCTGACAAAGAACCTTTTCCTGCCTTCTTCAAGCAAATGCACCAATAAATCACTTGATGTCTCAAGTGTCAAATTCTTCCCACTGAATTTTAGAGCCCTAGCTCTGATACCATGTAGATTTTTAATGACAAAAATCAGCAAATGAAATTTCTATCATACACTTAGCAACCCTAGAGATAACTGTCTTCATAAATTTCAAAAATTCCTTAAACCCACATTCAGAAATTACCATAAGAAGAAATACACTTTGCTAAGAAAAATAGAAACATAAATAATACAGTGGACAACAACCCATAACACACAAAAATCTAGGCAAATTCCAGGGAAAACCTCAATGTGGGGAAACCCAATGAGAGAGAGAAAGATATTATTATTATGCTTCAAGAAAGTACAAAACAACAGCAAAACCACATTTCCAACCAAGGAAAATACCTCACAGCACCAAATCTATCCCACAGAAATCTGCCTCGTTTTCCATGCCAAAAACATAATGCTATATGGCCTCCTTCGTACCTCGTTTTCCATGCCCACAGTCAACTATATGGACTGTTTTGTATGGCCCAGAAACAATGAACAAAAAATTGAAATCTGCCTCAAAATTCATGCCTGAAGTTACCTCTATTTTCCTGCAAAATACATACGACTGTATGGAATATACGGATCCATACAGTATGGCCTCCCACAGTAGAAAAAATATTTCGGCCCAAAACTCATAGAAATTGTTTTCTTGGGATTTGTGCCCTCCTTCCTTTGAAAACCTGCCCTCTTTGATGCTCACTTTCCTCTTTCAAGCATACTAAGAAAATCTATCTCAATATCCTCCCGATGTCCTCTCAACATGTCTTGCACACTATCCAATGCATTCTTTTATAATCTGAAAATGACATTTTTCCTTTGAAAGTGTCTTTTCACCTTCTCAACCCTAGATCCAAAGGCCAAGATTAGATCTTGTATTTTTTCAAGATCAAGAGTCGTGATCCATTCCCTCCAAAATGTCTCATTTAAATTAAAGTGATTTTCACTTTATTACATAAGTGCTTAATGAAAATAAAGTCACTTTATTACATAAGTGCTTTATGAAAATAAAGTCACTTTAAAATTAAAAGGTACACTTTAGTAAAAAATCACTTTAATAAAAGAACCACTTAAAACAACTTTATAAAACCTATTACAAAGTTAAGTCACTCGTAGTGTAAATATTAAGGTAACATCCGCATAGAAGACAAAACATGCAGAGTACCACCCGAGCTAAAAAGATAACACTCTCTCTTAACGAGGGAGGTACTTCTAGTATCATCACCAGAATCTGTCTCCATCTCATCAGCTTCCATAGCTACTCCCTTTGTACTAGAAGTCTCTTCTCCCTCTGAACATGAAGCCACTACTCCCACTGCACTAAAAACCTCTGCTTCTACCTCTATTGTACCATGAACTAAATACATGCTCTTAGGAGACTGCACACTCTCCTGAGCATCCAACTATGTCGACTCATGCCTACTGAGTCCCTTGAGAGTCCTGGAAGAAGAATGGGTACCATGCATCAACTCTCTCTCCCGTGCTACCTGCCAACTCTCTGACACAAAATCTGATTCCAAAAATCCACTAGACCCCAACACAAGTCTACCCAATAACCTGTACAAGCCCTCATACTTGACATGAAACATCATTGTTATGTCAGCATTTGCTCCTACATGATACAACAATACATGTCCATCATAGAAAACAACTCCAAATCCACTCTCATCCAAAGTTGACACTCAGAGAAAATTAATTGTCAACTCTGGAATATATCACCTCTCCAACCTCCAGAAGACCTCCTAACTATAGTTGGAATCTCACACTTCCAACCCCCTTTACTGCAAGTTGTGGGCCGACTCCATAATTCACTCTACAGTGTGAGTCTATCTCTGTAAGATCGAGGAAAACCTAAACCCATTCATGTGCCGAGAAGCACCACTATCCACAAACCAAAACTCAATGTCCTCGAACGTTAGGCATCCACTGCCCACAGGACCAGTCATGAGAGAGAATTTCTTCTCATATCTCTGAGTAAAATCTGCAACTTCTGTTGAAGCTGACACCTCTAGTTTCGGTTTCTTTTTTTTCCTGTTCGAACATTGAGTGGCATAGTGGCCAGTCTTGTGACATGCAAAGCATTTCACCTTGCTCATGTCCTTCTTTTTCTCATTTCCCTTTACCACAAGATCAATGTTCTTGTCATCTTCACCATCCAATGTTTTTTCCTGAGTCCCCTCCCAGATCTCCTCCTACGTAAAATCATCCCATAATCTCCTCCAGTCAAGGAGCTTCTCTCTCCCCACCACGCACTTGACGAAAACCTCCCACTCCTTGGTGAATCCTTTGAGGGATATCTTCACCAACTCTAAGTCAGGAATTAATTCTCCAATAGTTTCCAACTCGTCCTTCACCTGTGCAACCCGGGTGATTTAGGTGGCCACACTCTCTCCTTTGACCATCATAGCTCCATGGAGCTTGTCCCAGAGAACCATTTTTCGGTCCTCATTCTTAACCTCATACAAGCCTTTCATTATAACCCACATTTCATTGACTATCTTCTTCTCAACCGAGTCTGGAATAAGGTGGTCTCTGACCCCATCCAAGATGATTCTCTGGGTCTTAGCTTCATTCACCTCATGAACATCAAGAGCTTTGGGATCTGTAGGTACAACTAAAACAATGTTCGCAAACGACCACAATTTGTTCTCCTTGAGACCACTATTGATTCTAACCTCCTTCCACTGCAGGTAGTTGGAGATCCCCTCCAATCTATCTTCAAACCTAATGCTGGAAGTCATCTTTGTCCATCTGACAAAGAACCTTTTTCTTCCTTCTTCAAGAAAATGCATCAACAAATCACTTGTTGTCTCAAGTGTCAAATGTTGCCTAGTGAACTTCAGAGCCCTAGCTCTAATACCATGTAGATTTTTAATGACAAAAATCAACAAATGAAATTTCTACCATACACTTAGCAACCCTAGAGATAACTGTCTTCATAAATTTCAGAAATGCCTTAAACCCACATTCAGAAATTACCATAAGCAGAAATACACTTTGCTAATCAAAATAGCAGTGGAAATAATACAGTGGAAAATAACCAATAACACACAAAAATTTAGGCAAATGCCAGGGAAAACCCAAATGTCAGGAAACCCAACAAGAGAGAGAGAGAGAGAGAGAGAGAGAGAGATTATTATTATTCTTCAGGAAAGTAAAAAACAATAGAAAAACCACATTTCCAGCCAAGGAAAATACCTCACAACACCAAATCTACCCCACATAAATCTACCTTGTTTTCCATGCCAAAATCGTATTGTTGTACGGCCTCCTTCATACCTCGTTTTGCATGCCCACAGTCAATTGTACAGACTGTTCCGTATGAACCAGAACCAACGAACAAAAAACTAAAATCTTCCTTGAAATTCGTGCCTGATGTTGCCTCAATTTTTGTGCCAAATCTGTACGGACTGTACATAATCGTACGTACTGTACGAATCCATACAGTATGGCCTCCCACATCAGAAAAAAATATTTCGGCCCAAAACTCACATAAATTGTTTTCTTGGGATTCTTGCCCTCCTTCGTTGGAGAACGTGCTCTCTTTGTTGCTCACTTTCCTCTCTCAAGCATACTCAGAAAATCTATCTCAATATCCTCCTGATGTCCTCTCAACATGTCTTGCACACTACCCAATGAATTCTTTTATAATCTAAAAATGACATTTTTCTCTCCAAAGTGTCTTTTCACCTTCTCAACCCTAGATCCAAAGGCCAAGATTAGATCTTGCCTTTTTTCAAGATCAAGGGTCATGATCCATTCCCTCCAAAATGTCTCATTTAAATTAAAGTGATTTTCACTTTATTACATAAGTGCTATATGAAAATAAAGTCACTTTAAAATTAGAAGCTACACTTTATTAAAAAGTCACTTTAATAAAAGAACCACTTAAAACAAGTTTATAAAATCTATTACAAAGTTAAGTCACTAGTAGTGTAAATATTAAGGTAACATCCGCATACAAGACAAAACATGTGGAGTACCTCCTGAGCTAAAAAGCTAACATAAAACAACTAACAAGAATTTTTGTTGCATGGATCATGCCCTACATCTTCACATACTCGACGCTGGGATGGTGTTGATTTACCCTCTTGTACAGACATTGCAAGTTGCTCTGTCAGCTGAGGGATGGTGTTGGTTTTCCCTCTTGTGTAGCCATTGAAAGCCATTATGTTCATTGCATGTGTTTACCAAAGGGGTAAACTGTAGGCGTAAAGGGTAGAAAAACCATTCCAAATCAGAGCCTAGTGACAAAGGTGTAAAGACAGATGGAAGTGCATAAGGTAATGAAGGTGACAAATGGCTTGTATACGTGGGTAGATTTGAGGATCTTGTCTCTTGCGTAGATGGTTATTTTTTGTGTGGATGAGACATGGTTAACCACATGTCAGGGTTTGCAATATGGTGGACACTTGGCACCAATGAGCTTTGGTTATTATTTTTGTTTGATTAAATTAGTCTACCTAGTTGTCTTTTGGAGCCCCAGATGTACGGTGGCCATCTTGCATTTGTTGTATGTGTTCATACTACTCTGACCTATGCTACTTTGGGAGTTGTACAAATTATTCAATTGGAAGCTCCGAAAGTGTCGAATAGTCGAAGTTGCTAAGTCCTTGATAGGGATGGTTAAAGTAATCTCGGGTGAAAGTCACTCTGGGATACTTTCACGCTTCACATTTAGAAAACTCTTGAGGTCCCGAATTGGAACCATGCCTAAGTTTGGTTAGATAAATTCCAAAATTTGGCAGAATGATAAATATAAAACAATCCTTAAATAACTGAGTGAAAATTCTCTTACAGAACATCCTTAAATGTGACTACTGAGATCACGGAAACATGAATGTATTACTATCCCCGAAAAGTGTTGAACAAGAAAGCTTGTCGCCTTTGCAAAATGTTCTTGTAGAAGAAAATTGCAACTAGGTGTACAAGGGTTGGGTATGGTGCACAATTAAGAAAGCTTCAAGAAAATTGACATCATTGTCAGTCCTTATCCATCTTTATCAGTGACATATTTCAATAAGTTATAGAAAAAAAAATTGTAGGACCTGATATGAAAACCTTGGGTGGAGGATGAACATTAAACACAAAACGAGACAGGTCCAAACATTAGTTCTTGTTTCTCCTTTGTTGGCAAATTAAATTCTTAGTGGTCAGTGGAGTTTGAACACTGGTTTCTTTGTAGATTGTGGAATGGGGATCAATAAACTTGTGAGAAACAAGATGTGTAATCGCAGGATTAGGGGGATTATCGATGGGTTCGGGAAAATCAAGGGATCCTTGAGGATTAGGCTAAGGGTCCACATATTTTAATCAGTGCAATGTTATTCAATACTTCTTAAAACAACTGACATGATTTTTTGTTGCATAGATCATACCTTACATCTTCACATACTCGGTGTTGGGATGGTGTTGGTTTACCCTCTTATGCATACATTTCAAGTTGCTTTGTCAACTGAGGATGGTACTAAATCACCCTCTTGTGCATCCATTGCAATCCATTATGTTCATTGTCTTTGTTTACCAAAGGGATAAACTGTAGGCGTAAAGGTTGAAAAATGCTTCTAGATCGGAGACCAATGAAAAAGGTGTAAAGATGATGGCAATGCATACGGTAACGAAGAGCTTAGGAATGTGACAAATGTCTTGAAGACATGGGCAGATTTGAGGACCTTATCTCTTGCATAGATATTTATTATTTGCGTGATGAGACATGGTTAACCACATGTCAGGGTTTGCAGCATGGTGGATACTTTCCACCGACGGGATTTTGTTATTGTTTTTGTTTATTTAATTAGTCTTTCAAATTTTATTTCAAGGTCCCACATGCATGATGGCCAGCCTGCAATTATTGGAAGTGTTCATATTACTCCAGGCCCATGCTGCTTCGGGAGTTGTACAAATTCTGCATTCGAAAACTTCAGAACTACCCAAAAGCCAAAGTGTTGAAGTCCTTGATAAGGATGATTAAAGTCATCTCGGGTTAATTAACCGTAGGCATAATTTAATGGCTCCGGGAGAAAGTCACTTCGAGAGACTTTAACGCTTCACATTTAAAATCTCCCTAAGTTACAAATTGGCACCATGTCTAAGTATGGTTAGAATAATTCCAAAATTTGGCACATTGATAAAACTTTAGTAGGGGCGCTAAAGTACCAGGGTCACCTAGATCGTGATTTTCAAAACGCATAGGCATGTCAATGCTGAATACATAACCCACCTTTGTCACAACCATATTGACATACAAAAAAGGAAATGGGATGTTATCCTCATCTTTCTGTTCCTGAAGCCATACATTTAGTGCATTTTTCAGGATGTCCCCTTCCAATCACATATGCCCACTTTCATGTCCTGGACATCATACCATAGCTTTTTGGAAAATGGAAGTGCACAAGGATTTTCCAAATGAATTCAATTTTTTTCTTTACGGAGAAAGAATCTATGAGGACCTTGCTATCCCTTCTTTGCAGGTTATGACAGGGAAATATTTTATTCTCTGAGGAAAAACCACATACAACTGTTAGTTTTAAGCTGGACTTTGGGTCTTCCAAAGCATCTTCCATCACCATTTTCACATATGGACCTCGTCTTGTGAAAATGATTCTTTGTAACATGAATGGAAAGTTCACTGATCTGTCTCGGGATGAGTTCCCCAGTGCCCAATTTTAGAATATCTTCTTCATCTTGTAAGATAATTGAAATATCTTAGAATATCTTCTTCATCTTTTAAGATAATTGAAACCTTGAGAAGTTGTGCTATGTGTTGGTTCCATTCCTATGGTAAAATTCTATAATGCCTAATTCTTCCACTTTTGTTATCCCACAGACTATCTATGTCAGTTTTTTGAGTGGGAGACCTCAACAAGTCGTTTCATATTTGTTTATTGTTGATTTTTGAAGAGTGGGAATATGAGAAGATAGTAGATATGTTGGTAAAGCTTATATCCAAGATGAAAAGTTTGTGTACTTAAGGGACAAGATGGGACTCATGGATATGACTTCCTTATTGGAAAGGGAAGTGATTACTCCCAAGGTTGGGAGGGATCACTGATATGTTATTGATATATGGACATTCATTTTCCAGTTTGGAAAATCTAGGTTGGACACTCACTTTCCAGTTTGGAAAGTGGTCCAAAATTCTTGATGGACATACATTTTTCATTTTGGAAACTAGTATAGGTTGGGAAATCACTTTCCAGTCTGTAAAGTGGTATAATATTTCTGACGGACAATCATTTTCCAATTTGTAAAATGGTCCAGAACGGATAGTCATTTTCGTAACGAAAATGGTCCAATAGATTGTTGATGTACCATAGAAAAAAATTCCCCTTTTGCCCAATGTGGGGAAATGGTCTAGGACAGTCCTTCTCCTTGGAAGTCAGTATGAGAAGTGGTCAAGTAGAATGGTCTGCCTCTCCAGGAAATCATTCTTTCAAAGTTCAAAATTTTGAGAAGTTTCAAAGAATGGTCTGATATAGGAGGTTGGTGTAGGACAGTCATTTCCATAGGAAATGGTTCAAACAATCATTCCCTAAGGAAGACTCAATCTCTCCAGGTTGCATTGTTCTTAGTGCCAGAAGAATGGCCCAGTTAGGTTGATTGGTCTAGGTTCAACAATCAAGGACAGTCATTCCCTAGGGAAGACCCATTCTCTCTAGGTTGCATTGTGATTAGTGTCAGAAGAATGGACCAGTTAGGTTGAATGGTCCAGGTTTAGAAATTAGGGACAATTATTATTCTATGCTTGGGAAGAATAGTACAGATAGCCCATGGATGATGTTTAACTTTCCGAGGGTGGATGCTCTTGCAGATCTCGTACATGTGAGTGGAAGAATGGCCCAGATGAATCGGTTTGTATCATGATATTGTTTATACAATTTGATATCAGATGATATGGTTTTGTGGAGATTGTATGTCTCTGGACAGTAGTTTTATGCTACTGTGGTGGATGTGATCCACTGGTAGTGACTCTGTGTCATTGGTTAGTAGTCTTCTGCTACTAGGAGTGGTTGTGTACCACTGGATAGTAGTTGTATACTACTATGGATAGACACAATTGTGTTCTATTGGAAGGAATTATCGTAGCAATATGCTACTATCTAAGTTCCATGGAGACTACCACTAGTGTTGGAGTTGATTGCCATCTAGATGGATAGTTAGTGTGTTGGTGGACAAACATTCTCCAGGTGAAGAATGGTCCAGACATAGCATATTGTTGGTGGAAAATCATTCTCTCTATGGAGAATCGTCTAGGTTGAAATATTGTTGACGTGTCATGAAATGGTATTTTCATAAGGCACAGATTGTGGCCCGATTAGGAAAATGTTAAGGAAAGATATTTTCTAAGGCATATGGGTAGAGATTGATCTCTATGGTACATATGACCCGATTAGAAAATAGTCTAAGATTGAAATTCCTATATGAATGGTCTCTGTAGCCCATAGGGTGGCTTTCAACATCTGGTAGGACTAACATTCTTCTAGGACGTAGGTCTAGATTAGAGGAATAATCCTTATAGCCCATTGCAGAGCTTTCAACATCTATTGGGACAACTCTTCTTCTAGGACGCATGTCCAAATTAGAAGAATGGTCCTTGTATCACTCTGTTGAGTGAGTGACTTTTTCAACATCATTCTCGATTACTTAGATGGAGTATGGCCTTGAGAGATGATGCAGTTGATGCTATCAGATGATATTGATAGTGGTGATGTTGTTCATGATGTGATCATGAGATAGCCTGTGTGGCCATGTTGTTGTTACTGGTTGAATGGTATTTTGTGCTCAAGATGATTTCCTTTAATACCTCCCTATCTAGGAGGAAGTGTTGATATTATGGTAGTTGTGGGAGGTGTTAATGTCTACGTGTAACCTTTGACGAGACTAGAATATTTTGGGAAGTAAGAGAAACCATAAAATGTTGGATAATAACCCTATAAGATAACTTGGTTCAAGAGAATAATTAATATTGAGTTATTAACCTCCATGAATAGAAGTCGTCCCAATCAGCTGACTTGAAGCAGTATAAATAAAGGGTGCTAGACCTCATTTGGATACACTCACTCTCACAACCGCATAAGGACAAGTGGTGTGCATGACTAGAGGAGAGCTACAACTGTTGCAGTGATGACTTGGTCTTTGGTTATGGTTGGAATTTCTGCTTGGTTATAGTTTAGACTTTCTTCTTGGTGTGCTAGCTCTGGAGAGAGGCATGCCACCTTAATTATCTATTGGTTCTATGGTTTGCTTCTAAAATTATTATGTCTATTAAGGTTAAGGTGCCAGGGGGTGACATTTATGCTTATGGTTGGGTGACAATATTGAGATATTTTCTACAGTGAAACGAGCACACCTATTATTCTAACATGTTGAGGAGGTGACAACTTTGTCTATTGATTTTATTAGATGTGTCCATTCATAAATATGATCCTTCCATTCATTCATAGATCCCTTTTGTGTTAATAGATAGCAATTATTTTTAACAAACTCTAATGCTAAATGTTTTTGCATCAACAATAATAGATGTTTTCACTTTTTTTTTCTTTATTCTTATCATTCTCCTCTTTCATAAACAATAACACTATTGTTCTTTATTTTATGTATTGTTTAATTGTTATTTTTGACAAAAACTATTCATTTTTTGTGCATTTAATTATAATAAGTTTCATTATTAAACATATATTTCCCAAATAACTCTACTACACTACCAACCATACAGCTCTTATTGATATAAATATGATAAAAAAATATATTATAACTTATGAAATAATTGTCTAAACAATTAGATTCATAGTCCTTTGAAGATGCATTCATTATAATTTTAAAAATCTTAAAAAAAAATTCCATCAAAATCACATCCCAAATTATATCATATTAACTCCAAAAAGATAAATATTTAAATGCTTTTCTAAAATAATAGCAAGAAATGCTCAATATCATCTCAAATCACAATCTTTATACACAACCAATTTAAAAATTAAAAAAAAATAGAAAAACATTTCAATTCTAAAAACATTAATATCAAAACACGTATGTCGATGTAAATCGATTACTAATAATAAACCCGTTGTAAGCAGGTAGGGACTTATTACAATGATACCACCATTACCTCTATGATTGTAAATATCACAAGTGAGGATACTCTATAAGGTGAAGTAGGTTTTCTTTTATCGACGTTTTAGCCCTCCATTTCAGAAGCATACATACCATCACGAGTACTTTATTTGCTTACACGTTAATTCAATGGCTTTGATAAAAATATGAATGATCCCTCGTTATCACATTCAATTCATTTCACTTGTAAAAGTCAAAGCATAGGAAATGCCCTTTTCTTAAAGCTTCAGAATTCCAAAAGGTAATTAGGTAATGTTTCCTCCACATAAATTTATATTAACTAGGTTGCTTGCATATTAGTCTATGTGCCTCGGTTTTTCCCGTGGTTCCATAATTGTAGTGATTGGACCTTTCTTTCTCTTCTATTGCACTGTCACAATAAGAGTGATCCATTTACTACACTATGAGATTGCGATATGTTTTCCTCATTGCCTTGTTTCTATACCCACCATCTGCTATTTCCAATTCATCATTCCTCGGAGATGTCAATGTGCTGATCTCATTGAGAGCAGCAATGGTTGTTCCTAATCGTCTCTTAGATAGTTGAAAACCCCCCAATTACACAACCCATTGCTCATGGAATGGCATCCAATGTGACCATATGGATCGAGTAGTGGCTCTCAATGTCTACAGCATGAATATTTCAGGCTCATTCCCCAGTCAGGTCATGGATCTGCCAGCCCTCCGTCTACTCAATGTCTCCCACAACATCCTTGATGAAAGTCTCCCCTCAAACATATCAAAATTGAGGAACCTAGAGGTCCTTGATCTTTCTGACAACAATTTTTCAGGGGTATTGCCACTGTATTTGAGATATCTCGTGAATCTCAACCATCTTGACCTCGAAGAAAATCACTTTTCAGGAAGCATTCCTAGTGAGTATAGGAAGCTCGTAAATATGAAATATCTTAGCTTGGCTACAAACAGTTTGAGTAGACGAATACCTGCAGAGCTTAGAAAACTGGAGAACTTGAAAATGATTTTTTTGTGGTCCAATGCATTTAGTGGTGGGATTCCTCCTGAGATAGGAAATTTGAGCAAGCTTGTATACCTGGATATCGTTGATTGTGGTCTAAGTGGTGTGATTCCTTCCCAACTAGGTGGTCTGAAAAATCTGGAAACAATGAATTTGTACTACAATGGCCTCACCGGCCCTATTCCTCCTCAACTGGGGCATCTTGTGAGCTTAAAATCCATGGTTCTATCCTACAACAATCTCTATGGAGAAATACCCATGGAACTGGGACATCTTGTGAGATTAAACCACATGGCTCTATCCTATAACAATCTCTCTGGGGAAATACCCGTGGAACTTTCGAAGCTAAAAGAATTGAGAGATTTGTACCTGTCCAAGAACATACTACACGACCGGATTCCTTCTTTCATAGGGAACCTGGCAAATTTGGAGGCTTTGCACCTTTAGCAGAACAATTTCACAAGTCCGGCGCCTCAACAACTGGGCATAAGTGGAAAGCTAGTGGAAGTGGATATTTCCTCCAACAGACTAACTGGTTCCATTCCTCTGAATCTTTGTGGGGGTGGAAGTCTCAAATACATTGATATCAGCCAAAATGAGTTGAACGGACCCATCCCAGTGGAAATCACCAGGATGAGCACTCTCTACTATCTGAATGTATCCATAAATCACTTGAACGAGAGCATTCCCAGAGAATTGGGGAACATACAGGCATGGATATATCCGCCATATTTCTCTTACAATAATTTTCTAGGCTTTCTTCAAGAGGGTAGTATGCTTTCGTATTTGGATTCAAAATATTTTGTAGGGAATCCCTACTTGTGCAGACAACAGTTGAACCCTTGCCTTTCTCGTGTCAATGGATCACCAATGAAAGGCCACATCAAAATTGGACTTGTTTTAGCGCTGATACTTTTCTTTTGGTTGTTGGTGTTGGGAATTGGGGCGGTCATAATAAAGGCGAGATCTGTCGAGAAAGAAGGCGACGGCAGGTGCTGGAAGATGACGGCTTTCCAGAAACTCAACTTTGGGAGCGATGACATTCTAGAATGCATAAAAAAAGAGAATGTCATTGGCAAAGGAGGAACGAGATTTGTATACAGAGGAATCATGCCCAATGGAGAATACATTGCAGTGAAGAAACTTATGGGGAGTCTGAAAGACTCTTCAAATGATCACGGTTTCTCTGCAGAAATGGAGATTTTGGGCAGAATCCGCCATCGACACATAGTTAGATTGATGGCAATTTGCTCCAACCATGAGACTAATCTTCTGGTGTATGAGTACATGACTAATGGAAGCCTCGGGGAGTTGCTTCATGGAAGCAATGGCAGGCATCTGCATTGGCATACAAGATACAAAATCACACTTGAAGTTGTCGAAGGTTTATTCTATCTATCTTCACCATGATTGTCACCCGCTTATCATTCATCGCAACTTAAAATCCAATAATATTATTTTGGACTCCAACTTTGAATCCCATGTTGTAGATTTCGGCCTCGTGAAGTTCTTGTATCATTCCAGTGCCCTAGAATCCATGTCTTCAATTGTAGGTTCCTTTGGCTACATTGCTCGCGGTAAATTGTTGTTTCATCTTTTTCTGAGACTTCAATTTTAATTTTTGGGTTCATATGTACTGGTTGTTAGCCAACTTTTGTAGAAGGTCACCTAAAAGTTGAGGTTTCACTGTTAAGAAGACTATGCTTTTAGATTTCTTAAGTAGTTATTGTCTGTCATTCCCCACTGTAAAGATATGAAGGAGGGCGGTAGAGACCCCTCCAGATCTAGCTGAGACTGTGAGAACACTCATGGTCGAACTACAGAGCTGCAAGGCCAACAATGAGAGGTTGATAAAAGAGCAAGAGAAGCAAACGGAAATTAATGCAGTCTTTCTGCAGAGTTGATCCGACATACAAAGACAATTGCAGCATGGACCTAACACCAGTCACGTGGACTAACGACAGACAAAGAAAAGTCGAAGTACACCTGAGATACGAAAACATGGTATTTTAAGTGGCCACACTGGGAAGAGCACCTCGAGAAAGGTCCACCCCAGAGATAAGGGACAAGCGTCGAACGATTTCTATGGAATGGAAACTGGCGAATCAGAGCGATCTTCTAGTAGCAGAACTAGTTCTTATTCCCGAAGAAAATGGAAGAAGCAAAAGCATTCCAAAAGTCATAATCTCTAAGAATTCAAGAAGAGCCAAACTACCCTCTTTCGATGGTGAAATAAATAAGGGGGAGGAAGCGAAGGCATGGTTTCTTGGACTAAAGAAGTATTTCAGAGTCCATGACTTCTCAGAAAACTTGAAGGCCCAAGTAGCCACTTTCAACTTGAATGGAAAGGCTTCCATTTGGTGGGAAGACCTTAAGAATGTAAAAGGGATTCACGAAGAGGACCTATCTTGGGAACGGTTTGAGAAATACTTCAGGAAGAAGTATCTGTCGAAAAAGTATTTCAATGAAAAGACTAAAGAATTCTATGAACTCAAGATGGGGAAACTCACCATAGAGGAATATGTCAGCAGATTCCTCTAGTTGTTGAGGTACGTACCCTATATAAAAGTAGAAAAGGAAAAGGTGCAACGATTCATCAGTGGACTACCTAAGGACTATCAGAGCAGGATTTAGTTTGACGAGCCAAAGACCATATAAGACACTATTCGAAAGGAAATATATTGTTATGAACAACTTGGGCATTAGACAGAACCTCGTGAAGGATGGAAGCAGAAGAATAGTTTGGGATTCCAGAAAAAGGGGTTTAAATCCCCAAGATTTAAAAACTATAAAAATAACTCAAGGATGAGCTTCCCAACCCAAAGTGTACATTAGCAGAATTTCCCCTCCCAGAGCGGAAATAAACCTTCTAGATCTACCCCATGAAAGATTGATAACCCAAAGAGAGAACCCTTGAAATGTTGGGGTTGTGGATAAGAACATATACTAAGGGATTGCCCGCACCAACAAGAGAACAGTCAGAGAATTTACAACGTTCAAGAATCTACCACCGTCAATGACGTGGCCAGGAGTGTGTCGCAAATTTATGCAGCCTTGGATAATAAACAAGCTGACCACCAAGCTTCAGTGGTGGAGATGGAAGGTATGATCACCAACCATCTAGTGTCTATTCTAATTGACCCTGGTTCAAATTTGAGTTATAGGTAGCAGAGGTCATACCATCTTGCCAATTCACTATGGGTGAATTCCCCACCCAAGCAACTCTTAACATACTACCCCTAGGATCGTATGACCTGTTGATTGGTATGGACTGGATAGCAAAATATAAAGCCAGACTGGACTGTTACCATAAAACCTTAGAATGTGTAAGTGAATAAGGAAGAAGGATAACCCTTCAAGGGATCCAAAAACCTGTCTCAATGAGACAAATATCAGCCCTTCAAATGAGAAAGTATTGCAGAAAGGGATGTCCACTATATGTGATACAAATCAATTGAAGATGACAAACCAAGCCTCGAAGACCACCCCACACTAAGAGAATATATAGATGTATTTCTGGAAGAGGTACCAGGTCTACCTCCGAGAAGGGACATTGACTTCTCGATAGAACTTGCAGCAGGAATGGTGCCAGTGTCTAGGACACCCTACATGACAAGCACACCCGAGATAGTTGAGCTTAAAATACAACTAAAATAAATGATGGACAAAGGCTATATCCGGCCCAACGTGTCTCCATGGGGAGCACCAGTCCTATTTGTGAAAAAGAAAGACAATACCCTTCAATTGTGCATAGATTATAGACAACTCAATAAGGTAACCATAAAGAATAAGTACCCCTTACCCAGGATCGATGACATGTTCGATCAATTGGGAGGTGCTTCCATCTTCTCAAAGATTGTCTTGAGATCTGGATACCATCAAGTTTGAATCAAGGGTGAAGACATCCAAAAAACTACCTTCAGGACGAGATATGGTCACTATGAGTTTGTGGTAGTACCATTTGGATTAACCAATGCCCCTGCCACTTTTATGTGCTTGATGAACAATGTGCTCAGCAAATTCCTAGACAAATTTGTACTGGTTTTTATTGACGATATATTAATTTACTCCAAGAATAGAGAGGAACCTGAGGAACATGAGGAACATCTTAGACTTGTTCTTCAAGTGCTAAGAGAACATCAATGCTATGCCAAATTTAGCAAGTGTGATTTTTTCCAAAAGCAAATACATTACTTGGGCCATGTCATATCTGAAGAAGGAGTAGCAGTAGACCTTGACAAGATAAGGTCTATCATGGAATGGCCTACCCCAAAGGACGTTTAAGATATCAGATCCTTTATGGGATTAGCAGGATACTATAGGAGATTTGTAAAAGAATTCTCCAAGATTAGTTGTCTAATCACTGCCCTTCAGAAGAAGGGAGCTAAATTCACGTGGACACAAGAATGTGAAGAAATATTTCAATCCCTAAAACATCTACTGACCCACGCACTCATGTTGAAGATCGTCGATCTCGAAGCTGACTTCCTCATGTGCACAGATGCCTGCAAGGAAGGGCTCGGAGGAGTCCTTATACAAGGAGGAAGTGTAGTCTACTATGAATCCCGAAAATTGAATGAGCACGAAGTCAACTATATGACCCATGATCTAGAACTGGCTTCCATAGTGCACGCCTTAAAAATGTGGAGGCATTACCTCCTGGGAAGGAAATTTGTACTTATGATAGACCACTGTGGATTGCGATATTTGTTTGACCAACCAAAGCTCAATGCCAG
>ML842757.1:39394-64598 GCA_009831015.1 Picea engelmannii
GAGGATCCATGGGCATTGCTGCCCTGGATTGTTGACTATGTAACCCTGTAACCCCCTGTGTGCAAAGAAAACAACAAGTGGGAGAATGTTGGGTACGTGTTATATTCTTTGGACGAGTAGTAGTGTCTGAGCGTTTGCGCTGGGCGTACAGGGGGGTTACAGGGGGGTGCAGGGGGGCAGAGCCCCCTGCGCGGGGTTTGGGGGAAACACCCCCGAATTTGTTTTTCGCATCGGGACCGCATTTTCGGGACCGCATTATATTTAGGTGGTTTTTTGGCACATGGTTTCTTTGCCGATGGTTTTCTATTTCTAGTTAAGGAATTAGGGTTTTGGATGCCGTTGGCTCCTATATGTATTTTGTATTGTAAACATTGTAACACAATGAATGAATATAGAATATGTTGGTTTTCCCAGTTTGGGTTTCTAGGGGAAAAATCTCTGTGTAATGTTTGCATTTGCCATTGTATCTTTTCTGCTCTTTTCTAAATATCTGTTTGCAGTAGATATTGTACAAGGTTAGAAATTACAGTATTGTTCCTTAATAACATCCTTGAAGGATTCCCAAGTTGTCGTGACTGAAAATAATGAGGTTTCCTCTATTTCCTTTTGCTCACAGAAAGTTTCCCACCAATATTTGACATGGGGAACGGCTTTGAGGAGCGCAAAAGTAATCTTTTCTCTATTCAAAAATTTATGGACAGAAAAATACCCTTCTAGTAGATTCAACCACTTGTCTACAACATATGCGTCTATCTGACCTTCAAATATAGGAATATTGAAGTTTATTTGTACCTTGAAGGGGGCGGCGCCTCCGTTCGAAGAAGATGCATCGCCTGTTGGTAGTTGTCGAAGGATTTGCATGAAACTATCCATCATCTCGTTCCTCTGTTGCATGAGGAATTCCTCAATCAACAGTTTGAAAGGATATCCTATCCCGTCATCTTTCTTTTCTCCTGCCATGAGAGGTTGCTTGGGTGTACGAGAGCTTATGTCCTCAAGAGAAACAAGATTGAGACCCAACTCTTTGTACTCTGACCTCGTTGGGGACATGCATTAAGACGACAAGGAGCAGACTACTCTGATACCACTGGTCCAAACTTTTATGAGTAGAACAAAATGAATACAGAGTATTAACGGGTGCTTAACACAAAATAGCAGAGATACAGTAAAATTGGTTTTCTATTCAATAACGAAATAAGACGAAACTGTAAAATTCAGTGGAAACAAGCTTGCTAGAATGGTGGCCACCGATATCCATCTGGATCAATTCTCCCTCCTTAAGAAGAAATGGTCTGGATTGCGTTGAGGTGCCCCATTAGATGAAGAAATTTCTGTTGAATTTGGCCCTGGGTGAGCCACTTTCCTTGGTGTAGGAGCTGCCCTGCTTTGACGACTCGATAAAGTTGGATCCTTTGTTGTCGAGTGCCCTTGATCTGTGTGTCCACAATCTAATCATTGGATTTCTATTATAAGCAATCAGGGTTGAGCTCTGTTGGTGTCAGTTGTTCTGCTACTTGTAAGGTGTCCAATAATGGTGGGAAAGAAGGGCGAAGGAGATTCGTGTTGAACACTAGGTGCAGGCCAAGGAAGGGAGGAATGTTGAGCTCAAAAGAATTATCCACCACAGCTTTGGTGATAGTGTACGACCCTTAACGGAGTGGGCGAAGCTTTCGATGGGGTCATGTAAGGCATTCTTTCTGCAAGTGCAACCAAAATTTCTCGCCCACCTCAAACTTATGTGGCACCCGATGTTGAGCATGGCACTATTTGTACTTGTCATTGGACTTCTGTAGGATATCCTCAACCTATTGGTGGATGTGCTAGATCTGCTCAATGCACCAGGTGGATTTGCTAGCTTCAGTTGGAGCAGGATATGAGTCGGTCGAGGTGACCGCAAGGGGAAGTGCAACATCTATGGGACCCAATGGTTGGAATCCCAACCCCACCTGAAAGGGGCTGTGGCCGGTTGAGCTATGCATGGCTCAGTTATAGCTATGCTGGACATAGGGAAGACTCACATCCCATTTGCGAGGGTGCTTTGAATTATACATGTGAAGGATATGCACAATCGTTCGATTTACAACCTCGGTTTGGCCATCTATCTAGGGGCGGAAGGCCGTGGATTTGGTGACCTTGGTGTCCAACAGTGACCAGAGGCTTGACCAAAATGTGCTGAGAAATCGACTATCCCGATCTCAGACAATGGTTTCTTGGATTTCAAAATGTTCCCAGATGTGTTCAAAGATGCTCTTCTTGCAGACAACTAGAATCGCCATCTTAGAAAAGCGATTAACAACCACAAAAACACAGTCATTTCCCTGCTTGGTGGATGAGAGACCCGACATGTAGTCCATTGATATGGATTACCATGGACTGTCAGGAGTAGGAAGAAGGGTGTACAGGCCCTGTTTCTTAATGGTCGGTTTGGAAATAGTGCAGGCATTGCAGGGCCTGATATACTTGCTGACCTCCTATCGAAGTTTCAGCCAGTAGAAATGTTTCTGTAGCATCGCCACTGTCTTTTCAATGATGAAGTGTCCTACCACTCGACTGTACTGGGCTTCCCAATTCATCTTCGCTCGCTCACTTGATGGAACACAGATATGGCCCAGATGAGACAAAAGCCTATACTGAAGATGGAAATTATTGACAACTGCGTTTTCACCCAACATTTGGTAGGTGGTGGCAAAGTCAGGGTCTGTCTCATAGAGTTGGGGCCATCTAGATGTCTCATGGCCGCAAGGTGTAGCACCATGGTGAGTGTCGCAATTGGCAGTCTATTGAGGCAATCAATGACACATTTGGTGCTTCCTATTTTATACTTGATGTTGAGGTGGAATTGTTCCAAGTATGTGGACCAATTTTGATGGCAGTCATTCTGCAATTTTCCCTGTGTCTGCATGAACTATAGTGGCTTATGATCAGTGTGGATGACCATCTCCTTCCCAAGAATGTAATGTCTCCACTGACGAAAGGCTTGTACAATGGATTACTTTTCTTTGTCGTAAGTAGGGTACTTACAAACAGTATCTGACAGTGTCTCACTATGATAGGCCATGGGGTGGCCGTGCTGAGTGAGAACGATGCCCATAGCATAGTCTGAAGCATCTGTCTCAATTTCAAAGGGATGTTGCAGGTCTGGTAGTGAAAGTACTAGGGTTGAGTAAAAATGCTGCTTCAAATCATCGAACTCTTGTTTTTGGGACCGACACCACACAAATTTCACCTTACCACCACCCTTGTTTATTTAGCTAAGGGCCCATGCAATATCGGAGAATCCCAACACGAACCTGCGGTAGAAATTGGCAAGTCCCAAGAAGCTTTGAAGCTCAGTGAGTGTTGTTGGGGCTGGTCAGTCATGGATGGATTGGATCTTGGCTGGGTCCACATGTATGCCATGTTGATCAATGATGTAGCCCAGGTAATGGACCCTTTTCATGCCGAAGGAGTATTTTTCCAAGTTGGTGTATAGCTTGTACCGCCGTAGGGTGTGCAAAACTTGTTGAATATGCTGCAAGCGTTCGGCCCAAGTATTGTTGTAAATTAGAATGTCATCCAAATACACCACTACAAAAGTGTTCATCCCAAGTCTCGTAGGTGAATGATATCGTCCATCATCCTCATGAAAGTGGCTGGAGCATTTGTCAAACCAAAAGGCATGACCAACCATTCAAAAAGGCCTTCCTTTGACTTGAAGGCAGTCTTCCATACATCTGTCTGTTCTATTGGGACCTGGTGGTAGCTAGAATTCAGATCAATCTTACTGAATTATTTGGCCCCCGTGAGTTGATCAAGGAGGTCATCGATTCAGGGAATCGGGTACCGGTTTCTGACTGTGATTTTATTCAAAGTCTGATAATCAATACAGAGTCTCCAGGTTCCATCTTTCTTCTGTACCAGCACGATTGGGCTCCTGCAAGGTGATGAGATGGGATGGATGTGCCCCTTATGGAGCAGTTCTTGGATCTGTCACTTGATCTCCTCATTCTCTAACAAAGAGAGATGATAGACTGGTCCATTGGGCAGTGGTGCACTAGGGGTCAGATCGATGGGGTGCCTGACCTAGCAGTGCAGAGGTACCCCTGTAGGTGAGGAGAAGATATTCGAGTATTCTTCCACGATCTTATCTACTTTCTTCTACTGTGTGGAGAGATCGGCTGCAGAGACCCTGGATGTGGCTATGATATTTCTCTTATTCTAAGAGTGAATCATGAAGAAGACAAACTTCCCCATCTGAGAGATGACCTTCCTGCATTTCTTAGCAGAGATCAAGGAAATATCACTAGGTGGGACTGCCTCGGGTATCCTGTACAATTTCCTGTTCAAATTAATAATAACACTATGAGGCCTAGACTCATATACAACATGACATTTCCATAAATAAGGTTGGCCCAAAATAACATTACAAACTTCGAGAGGAGAAACATCACATAATACCTCGTCTTTTAAGGGCTTGATGTCATACAACAGTCGGCACTATTGGTTGACGCGGAGATCACTTCCTTGGCAGAGCCATCCAATGGTGTAGGGTTGTCAGTGTAGCATTGTTGGTAGGGCGATCCACTTGATGAACTCTGCTGAGATGAGGTTCTTCTGGCTACCGCTATCAACGATGAAGTGTAGTGGGGTGCCTTTTACCCACATCTATGAATGGAAGAGGTGCTTTCCTTCTTCTGGCTCATCTAGTTCACCAGGCTGGAGCTTGGTGGTAGCAACAGTGGCACTGGGTTCCACGTCAATGATCCATTTTCCCCTTTCTGGTTCTGGCTCAGAGTCAGAATCTGCATCTGATTCAAAGGCTTTCACTTCGGTCACCAATGACTGCTTTGAGCGGAAGTCAACAGTGTTATGCCAAGGGCTCTTATGGAAGTCACACCACTTCCCGGTATCTTTCTTTGTCTTTTCGGTGCTGTTATTTGCTTAAGGCTTGGACTAGTTGTCCTGATACTGTCCATATTTGCTCTGTCCTTTGTTCTGTGGGTTGGGGCCACCATTTCCTAGCTTTTGTTGTGAGGGGTTCCCAGGCCCAAATTTTCGCGTCTTTTGTTTGAGCTTCTACTCGATTTTGATGGCATATCGGTACACCGCACCCAAGGATGAGATGTCCAGAAATTCCATTTCAGTATGGATGTATCTATGGAGAGCACCGCGATACTTGAGCACCATATGTCACTCCAAATATTTGATACTCAGCTTGGTGCGCAAGGTATGGAAGATATTTGTGAAATCTAGCACTGCTTGGTCTCTTTCTTGCTGCAGTGTGGTCCATTTGGTATACAGGTCGTCATAACTTCCGACAGGGTAGTATTGTTCCTTAATAGCATCCCTGAAGGATTCCCAGGTGGCATTGACTGAAAATAATGAGGTTTCCTCTATTTCTTTTTTCTCACAGAATGTTTCCCACCAATCTTTGACATGGGGAACAACTTTGAGGAGCGCAAAAGTAATCTTTTCTCTATTCGAAAAGTTATGGATACAGATTATTAATAGGTGCTTAACACAAAATAATAGAGATACAGTAAAACTGGTTTTCTATTCAATAACAAAATAAGCTGAAACTGTAAAATGCAGCGGAAACAAGCTTGCTGGAATGGTGGCGGCTTATCTCTGAGAAGAGATGTGACGGCTGTGCACATTTGCAAGAAGAACATTACAATGAGGCTCTGAAGGCCTTTTTACAATAAACAAGAATGTCAAAAATGCGAAACATCCAAAAACCTAACCCTAGGAGATGAAGCGCCAAAAGTCATGTGGGCCCCGTTTGGGTAAGTTAGTACATCAACTTCTCGGTGTCCTAACGTTTGCATAGGATATTCCTTTTAGGCGTTTGATAGCCCGTTGGAAAGGTATTCTCGAGGAGATTCATTTTTGGGGCTCAATCATGACTTAGGCTATCATTGAGTAACTTGATCTTGAAAAACCTTCATTTAGGCCCTCAAAATGGCCCCAGAAGTTAAAACTGCTAAAAATAGTAAATTGCCAAAATTGTCAGAAAACTATTTTGAGCCAATTGGAAAAGGTGGGTGGCCACCGATATCCATATGGATCAATCCTCCCTCCTTATGAAGCAATTTTTTCCATTGTGTTGATGTCCCCCATTAGTTGAGGAAATTTCTTCTGAATTTGGCCTCGGGTGAGCCACTTGCCTTGGTGCAGGAGCTGCCTTGCTTTGACAACTCGATAAAGCTGGATCCTTTGTTGTCAAGTGCCCTTGATCTGTGTGTCCACAATATGATCATTGGATGCATGTTATAAGAATTCATAGTTGAGCTCTATTGGTGTCAGTTGTTCTGCTACTTCTGAGGTGTCCAATAATGGTGGGAAATAAGGGTGAAGGAGATCCATGTTGAACTCTGGGTGCAGGCCAAGGAAGGGAGGAATGTTGAGCTCAAAAGAATTATCCCTCATGACCTTGGTGATAGTGTACGTACCATAACAGCGTGGGTGAAGCTTCTGATGGGGTCCTGTAAGGCATTCTTTCTATAAGTGAAACCAAACTTTGTCGCCCACCTGAAACTTATGTGGCACTTGATGTTGATCATGGCACTGTTTGTAATTTTTATTGGATGTGTTGGATCTGCTCAATGAACTGGGTGGCTTTGTTAGCTTCAGTTGGAGTAGGAGATGAGTCGGTCGAGGTGACCGCAAGGGGATGTGGAACATCTATGGGACCCAATGGTTGGAATCCCAACCCCACCTAAAAGGGGCTATGGCTGGTTGAGCTGTGTAGGGCTCGGTCATAGCTATGTTGGACATAGGGAAGGCTCTCATCCCATGTGCGAGGGTGCTTTGAATTATACATGCGAAGGATATGCACAATCATTCGATTTACTACCTCGATTTGTCCATCACTAGATTATCTTTCAAGCCCTGTTGTTATTGTGGCCGGTTGTAAGAGCATACTTTGTTACTGGAGTGGAAAAGATGAAATTTGCATATGCAATCTTGTCACCCAAACATGGATAGAACTTCCAAATCATGTTGAACATTCAAGGTAGGATTTCTTTAGTCTAGCTTTCAAAACATGCAGTACCTTCATCACAGGAAGGAATTCTACAACATATATTAGGGGGTTTGAGATGTGCAATTTACTTGGAAAAGGAGTGACAAAAATAGGAAGCAAATATTTGGTATGATATTTAAAGAATGGTAAAAATATAAGTTTTAATTATTTCGATTGTAGAGTTGTTTCAATTCAATGTATTTCTATTCTTTGTCAATTGAAATCTTATGTACAAATGGCATGATACAAATTATGATTATTTCAAAGTCTTTCAACTTTATGATATTATAGAAAATAGATTAGTCAATCAATGTGATTATGAATTGAATGAGAGAATTCTCAACTCTACTAGAATGGTAAAAACCTTTGAGATTTCATATAAAATACATTTGGTTAGTCAAAAATATGTTATACCTCCAAGATTTATATAATTTGCAATCTAAAAATAAAAATATGTTATGCCTCCAAGATTTATATAATTTGCTTGCAAACAGATTTCTATAACCATTATAACTATCAAATTGATTGAAAAGTTTGAATTGTATTTTCAATTTTTATTTCTTAAATAACTTTATTTTTCTAAAGAAAAAAATCCAAATATGTTAAATTTTTTAACAACTTTAATTTTAATATTTTTATATTAGAATTGTAAAGTATAACAAACGTTTTAATTTGAATGGAAAAAGCTATCCATTACAATCATGGATAACCCAAAGATGACAGAAATTTGGAAAGTTCTTTCGTGACATGAAAAGGTCATTCAAGCTAACAACAAGGCATTCATGCTTCGAGTTGGAGCATGTCATTAATACCCTCAAAACCAATGTACCCAAATGTAATGGTCCCGTAAACGGAATGTAACAAGCTTCCAACTTTGGTAGTGTCTTCCCAAATGGTATCACTCTCCTTGACCTCCATCAATCTGATTAGTCGACATGAGAGAATTCTCAGTACTATTCTCAGGCATGAATCGCATGGTAAAAATCTCTGAGATTTAAAATACAGATACAAAATACACTGGGTTATGAAAAATATGTTATACCTCCAAGATTTAAACTAAATACAGAATATAAATTGTATTTGCAATTAGTAGATATATTTATTTTTCTAATTTTATTTGAGTTTTCCTAAATTTAAAAATCTTATTATGTTAAATCTTTTAACCACTTTAATTTTTATTTTGATATTTCTAAAAAACCTATTATGTTAAATATTTTAATAATTTTAATTCTTAATTTTGATATTTCTAAAAATCCCAAAATTTCTGAGTAAGAGCCAGGTGGTTATTCAATCTTATAGAAAGACACTAAACTTTTTCTCAGACAAACTAACAAATATGGAGTAAACAATTGATACGTTCATAGCAAATGTAATGGCCTGGTAAGTGGAATGTAACAGGTTGAGCATTTTGATAGCATCTTCGCAAATGGTAGAATTTTCTTAATTCTAACAACCCGGGTTTTGGTAATTGTGTATTACATGGCATGAGGGACTATGAGACAATTAGCCAAAATCGGGACCAAATGGTAATTGAGGAACAAATTTCTTCTCACTATGAAGGAAGACTTAAGGACGAGAGAGAAGCTCAGTTTCATGAATGTTTTTTTTTTGGGACACTTTGTCTAACAGGTTGCTTGTGAAATTATATGAAAATGTGGTTTGGAAACTTAATGTTTGAAAAATTTGTTAGAGCGTAGTTTTATATATTTAAAAAATAATATAATTCAAGATATATTTTTTTTTAAATTTTGATTTATGTAAATGTTGTGGTTACATTACAAACTCTTTTTAATATATAAAAATGTTATATTGAAAAAATATTGATATGTTTTTTATTTTTAATTTTTTTATTATGTTATTTTATAATTCAAATTGTTATCTTTAAATAAAGATAATCATTATTATTTTATGTAAATGTGAGTTGATTTTTTATCCTTACTTAAAAAACCATGTTCTAAAATGATTTATAAATAATTAATAAAAAAATAAACTTTATTTCAAAATTTTAAAATTTACTTCACAACTTTAAAAATATATTAATATGCTATATTTTAATAACCCAATTTTTAAAACTTAGCATTTTCTTATTTATTATTAAGTATCCTTACTTTCTTTCTTGCCACTCCGTTGGATATAAAAACATTAAAAATTAAAGAGTTTTCATATATAATTATAGTGATTATTTGAGAGTTTTCATATATAATTAGAGTGATTATTTGAGAGATGGTCAATTTTTAAAAATGATTTGAGAAATCTTAGAAAGTGTTTAATTAAAACAATTCAGTCATATAGATTTAGTTTATGATATATATTTGTGTTCAAAATAAGTAATAAATTAAATATTTTGTTATTTTTATCATTTTAATTTTTTTCTATTATGAATTTTTGAAATTTTTTATTATTCTTTTACTAATTGTTTTGATTTATAGATATAATAATTAATAATCTATATATTAAGTATAATAAAACATTATTGTTAAAATCGTACTTCTCTCCAATGTTTATTGATTAGTACTCCTCGAATGTACTATTTATGTGTTACCAAGTGGAGAGGGTATTGAACTGAAAGCTAACCACTCTACAAACGATGCATGATCACTATTTAAGTGGACTTTACAACTAGCTCTTTTACCACCACTATTCACATGAAATGACACCAGTGTATTTTGTATCTGTATTTTAAATCTCAGAGATTTTATCTATTCAATGACAATAGATTGTATCTATTCAAGAAACACACTAGCCTCATAACCCACTTCTCATGCAAATCGGTTAATAGATTACAAAATGTGAGTGATAAGGACCTGACTTGAGGTACCACTGAAAATTGCATAATGGAGGGCATGTCATGCATACTTGGCAATTTGCACAGCTTGTAAATATGCTTTGGTAGTCTTGGTGATTGACTCATAGTAATTCATGATACAGTTAGGATAGTGTACTGACACGTAGGCTAGGAAGACCAAAGATGTTTTGTCGACTAGGATCAATTACTAATGAGGTGTTGCATAGTAGGCTTTAGTGGATGATGACATGACTTAGAATTTTTATAGATTGTGTGTGTTATCCATGGCAAGGAAATAGTGTTTATAAGTGCATTGAAAATCTTTGAACACCTAATGAAGGAAGGGCATGATCTTCATTGACTATCACATGTTGGATTATATGAATGATAGCATGGTTGCATGTTGGGAAGCCAATTTTTCAAGTATACTTGGATCAAGGGGAGGTGTTAATTGGTTTCCTATTGTTGGGTGGTGATGGTGTAGCATCACCTATAGTGAATCGAGCACTATGGCATTATGCATAGTTGAAGATGACTAACTTGGGTTTAAGTAGAAATGTTCGTTAGGAATATTCTCAGTGATACAAGTGATTGATGGTCATGCTCAATTAGCAAGGTCATGTCAGTGCACAATGATTAGGCTGCTTGAGTGGCATGGGACACTCAAGTGGAACAAAAATTCTATCCCTATAACAAATGGCATCAGAGCCACATTTAAATGTGAAACTGTGGAAGTTTCTATTCACCACCAACATCCATTTCATTAGAGGAGCCAAATTGTATGATCCGCGTGGATATCAGTGGCCACTCATATCTTCCAATGACTAAACACAGTTCTCCACCTTGGCAACTTTCTTATGACTTTTTAGGATTTTATGGGTCCTAAACTTTTGGGGTTGTTTAGAGGCCCTATATAATGTTTTTGGGGAAATTTCAGGGCCTAGGTCTATTTTTGAAATACCAAGATCATGTGACAATATTATAGTACATATTTATATCTTTCCAACAAGATACTATGTTTGCCAAAAAAACATTGTACGTAAAAGTTGCACCCCCGGGAAGTTGATGTATAAACTAACCACCTGGGGCTCAAAAACATGTTTTTGGTTCTTCACCTCCTATAGTTAAGGTTTTGGACCTTTAGGGTTCTTTCTTTATGTTAAAAGAAAATCCTTTTTGCCTCTTATATTATATTTTTGGTGAATGAGTTTACCTGACTTCTCTCTCTCTCTCTAGAGATAAGCTACCACCACTCTAGCTAGTTTGTGTTCTACAATATTTGACTATTTTATTCATTAATAGAAATTGGGTTTTTACTGTATTACTTTGCTCTCAAATATATTCATGTGTGTTTTTCATTTTGTTCCCTATACAATCTGGATAAATGGTTTCAGAGTAATATGATCATTTTTTTTTCTCTTAGTGCATGTCCCCAATGAGGTCAGGGTATAAAAAGTTGTCTCGAGTTGGTTTCACTAAGAGACGACTACTCTCACCAGCCCAAATGGCCTCCCATGGAAAGGGAAAATAAATATGAAGGAGCAGGAGATCCTATCAAGATGTTGCTCGAGGAACCCATCATGATATAGAGGAATGAGATGATGGGCAAATTTTCCTAGATCCTTCAATGACTATTGATGGCAGGCAAGGCACCTTCAACACGTAGCCATTTCAAAGGTGTGACACCCTTCAAGGTACAAATTAACTATGATATCCCTTTATTTGAATTCTATATACACGATGATGCTTTGGAGAAATGGTTAAATCTTTTATAGGAATATTTCTCTATTCAAAAAAAATTTGACACCAAAAATATCACCTTTTCACTCCTTAAAGATCTTTCCCATGTCATATATTGGTGGGAAAGTTACTAGGAGAGACATAATGAAGATGAGAGTATAGCATTCAGGATAAGACCCACTTGAGATACCTTTGTTGATTCCATCAAGGAGGAATTCTAGAATGTTTAAAGCTATGATGACTAGTAAACGAGATGGATGACTCTACGTCAGGAAAGAGACTAGGTAGTGTCGTATTACACCAACATCTTCCATACCTTGTTATCAAAGATAGGTATCAAAGACTTTGAGTGCCACTTGGTTTTTGAGGTGCCTCTAAGTCAAGTGATCAAAGGTGGAGCTAAATCCGAGTTTTCCTAGTTTGAATGATAGTAGAAAACATTCCATGATTTGAAACACCACCTTTACTCCGCACCAATACTCACATTGCCAGACCTACAAAAACCATTTGATATTGAGACAAATTCCTCTGACTATGATATTGATGTAGTCCTCACTCAACAGGGACTTGCGATGGCCTATGATGATGAGATTTTATCTGTTGTTATTCACATATATCCCACCTATGACAAGGAGATGTACGCCATTATGTGGGCATGCTAACAGTAGAAGTATTATATTTTTGGAAAGGACACGATCATCCAAAATAATCAAAAGTCTCTACAATTCATACATAAACAAGGAAAATTGTAGAATGAACACCCTCAAAAGTGGTCCACATACCTGCAACAATTGCTTTTGAACATTGAGTACAAGTGATCCAGTTGGCTATTGGTGGCCACCCACCTATTCCAATTGGCTCCTCTTGTCCATTTTTAGTTCAACACGTTCTTGTGTACTTCTTTGTAATTGTGGGTTCTACACTTCTGGGAAATATATGAAGCCCTACACATATTCTAGGTGGATATTAGTGGCCTCTCACTTAATCCAACTAGCTTATTTTTCATGTTTTCATGTCATCACATCTTGTTGTACTTCCAGGGCCATTTTGGAGGCCTAAACAATGTTTTTTTGGCTCACCATAGTCAAATTGTAGATGGAGTCAGATTTTAACGAAGGAATGTGTTGTTCTTTGAAATACCTTTCCAACAGGATATCACACACTTAAAACGAAGGTCGTATGAAAACGTTACAACCCCGCGAAGTTGAGGTACCAACTTACCCATAGGGGCCCACATGACTTTTGATGTTTCACCTCCTAGGGTTAGGTTTTTGGATGTCTAGGGTTTTGGAATTCATGAGTAATATCAAAAGGGCCTCCAGAGCCTCATTATAATTCATTCTTCTCAGATGGATACATGTAGAAGCCACATCTCTTCTAAGAGATAGCTACCACCATTCGAGCAAGTGTTTCAGTTCTGCAGTTTTACAGTTTCATCATATTTCATTATTCAATAGAAGATATTGTTCACTGGATATCTGTATTATTATTCATATCTCTGTGTTTATTGTATTCATTATGTTAATCAGTTCATTCCACTCCTAAATCTGGTTTAGTGGTATTCGAGTGGTCTACTCTTCATTTGTTTTTCTTCATGCATATCCCCAACAAGATCTAGGTACAAGAAGTTGGGACTCGAACCAATCAATACATTGCAATATCAGTCACGCAGAGCCCAACAACAACCCATGGTGGACAAAAATAAAGATGGTGGAGCAAGATATCCCATTAAAATGTTTCTCGAGGAAGACCTCGTGTGACAAAGGAACAAAATGATGGAAAACTTTGCGCAGATCCTTCGACGACTGCCCACAAGAGAACCATCTTCATCGAGTGGCCATGCAACCCCCTTCAAGGTATAGGTAAATTTTGATATTCCATTATTTGAAGTACTGATAGATGCAGATGCTGTAGATAAATGGTTGAATCCGCTCGAAGGGTATTTTTTAGTCCACAATTTTTCAGAGTTGATTTTCTAATAATATTTTCATTTTAGAGTTGTTTACATGAAGTAGCAACTTCAATTTATCCAAAATTTATTGTGAGATCCACTCTCAATGACTTTATAATTTAAAGGCACTATTGCATAGTTTGAATGTGATGGAAAAGTTATGAAACTCTGTGCAAAGTGTTAACTTTAAGTTGTGGTGCCTAGTATATCGGATATTGGAACATCGACAAATGAATGAGAGTTTTGTCTTAAGGATAAAGTTTCTGAGGGCCCAGTTCCCCGGTGGTGGGGACATAGAGTTTGATGATGAGAAGCTCTAGGGAGTCCTAACCATTGATGACAACTGATCATCAGAGATCAACGGCTAAGGATGAAGGTTCAAAACTTCAAGTACATCATATATCAGATATAAAAAACTACAAGTATCCATATATCAAATATCAAGTCATCAGACTGGAGTGAAAGCATAGTGGACCGATATCGTAGTGGGCTCATACTTTGGTGGCTCGGTGGGCTGGCGACATGGTATTTCCAGTGGTATGGTTAGTATATAATATATAAATATATTGATTAGTGGACCAGATTTAATTTGTGAAAACACAGTGGACTGGTACAATGGTGGGACAATACTTCGGTGAGCCTATAGGTCAGTGTTCCAGTGAAGAATTGTAAAATGAAGCATGTTTGAATTTTGATCGTTGATCAGATATATCAATGGCTAAGATCGATGTAACCAGACCAAGGAAAATAGTTGAAGGTGCAGTGTTAAATTCTCAATGGGCCGATGACCCAGTGGTCCTGGTGATGAGTCGATATATGTGGCATGAGTTGATTAGGTCTAGGCCCCTACCAATGGATTTATAAAACAAGGTTCCGCAAGAAGAGTTCCATATCAAGAACTAGAAAATAGTTTGAAATGTTGTGTTTCAATAATCCGATACTTGATACCTGGTGATATGGTGATACTTATGTTGCCCAGTGCTCCGATGGTCCTGATATGTGGTGAATTGGACCAATCAAATCGACGATCATGATTTACTCCCATAATCATTCGATGGTTTTTTATCTTTAAGGTTAAAGGGTGTCTTATGCATGTTTCAAGAGAATGGCAGCCTAGTTAGCCTGGTATCTAGAGAACAGAATGCACGCGAAACTAGAGGAAACTGGGATTGATTACAAATGATTATTTTTATAGCCTGATTCAAAGAAGTGTTAAGGGATCTGGAGCCAAAACGATAATCAATATTTTTGGTATAAAGAAAAATCCTTGGGAATATAGGCTCAATATATGAATCTAACCATCCATCTTGACGCCCCAAAAAATTTCCCTACTATGAGGCCTTTAAATAATGATACCCCAATCCATTTTTTGTGTGAGTGTGAAGTGAATTAAAGGCTTTGAGGCTATCAAGTGTTAGAGAAGAGAGAGAGAGAGAGAGTTGTATATGTTTAAGGGTGGCAAGGAGGTGAAAGGTCAAACAAGGAACATCTAAAGTCTTGTTAATTGTGAACATGTAGAGAATTTTACGGTAATTACAACAACGACAGAGTAGTTGTTGAAGTAACAAATTTATACAGGTGGAAGCTTGAATTGAACTAAAGTTTTTGTACATATGATAGTTTGAGAATAATTTAATATAGACACTACATGGGCTTAGTTTGAGAATAATTTAATCCAAACAGTTGTTGGAGTTGAATTTGAAGTGCAGTTAAAAATAGTTACACAAATCCAACAAATCCACCTATAAATGCAACTGGAAAAATGCTTAGTGAAAATAATGCTAAAGACATGAATGCAATTTTGTGTGGTTTAGCAGAATCAAAATTTGTCAAAGTCATGCATTTTGTTTCGGCAAAAGAGATGTGGGACAACTTACATAATATACATGAAGGGAATGACAATGTCAAGAAGGATAAATTACAAACCCATAGACGATAATTTGAGAGTCTTATGCAAGAAGTAATGTAAAATGTTTGGAGGTTAGCATATGTAGGAAGCAATGGAAAATGTTTGGAGGTTAGAATAGACAGGAACCAATGCAAAGTATCCACACACATATAGTTTCAACACCTCCGCCATAGGTATATGTCCACACAACCATATTACAGACATATAGTTTGCACAGATATAACTTTCGCACCTTTGCACAGGTATATATATTATCCCCACACAATGAACACTTTGTAAATAAAATACATCTTCAACACAGAAATATAGTATGCACACATATAGCTTCTATACTTTCGGACATGTATATCCCTGGACAACGAATACTTAGTAAATAAAGTACATAAAAATTATTTAGTTATTTATTTAATCCAAGTGGATATATGTGGCCACCCACGTATTCGACTGGCTCGAAAAACAGTTTTCCACCTTGGTAGTTTTTCGACAGTTTTTCGGGTTCCAAACTTTTGGGGTCATTTTGAGGCATAGTGGACCGATACCACTATCAGTCCACTATGCAGTATCGGTACACTATGAGACTCTAAATGATGTTTTTTTGGGATTTGGGGCCCAAGTGACTGCCAAAGGCACTAACTTGGGCCAGTGGAAAATCGTACTTCTCATTTAGACCTTTCCAGTGGGCTATCGTGTGCCTAAAATGGAGATCGTATGCAAACATTATGAGCCCAAGAATTTGATGTACTAACTTACCCAAACTTGGCCCACATGAATTTTGGCGCTTAATCTCCTAGGATTAGGTTTTTGGATGTCTAGGGTTTTTTACATTCTTGTTTATTGTAAAAAGGCCTTGAGAGCCTCATTGTAGTCATCTTCTTGCAAATGAGCACAACCGTCACATCTCTTCTCAGAGATAATATGCCACCATTCCAGTAACATTGTTTTCTGCTGCATTTTACAGTTTCATCTTATTTCCTTATTGAATAGAAAACCAGTTTTATTGTATCTCTATTATTTTGTGTTAAGCATATTTTAATAATATGTATTCATTTCGTTTTTCTCAGAAAATCGGGATCAGTGATATTAGAGAGGTATTCTCCTTGTCATCTTAATGAATGTCCCCAATGAGGTTAGGGTACAAATAATTGGGTCTCGAGCTTGTTTCTCTTGAGGAAAATCTCTCGCACGCCCAAGCGACCTCTCATCGCGGGAGAAAATAAATATGATGGGACAAGAGATACTTTCAAAATGTTGCTTGAGGAAGCCCTCATGCAACATAGGAACAAGATGATGGATAGCTTCACACAAATCCTTCGATGGCTACCAATAGGTGACACATCTTCCTTGAGCAGAGGCGTCACCCCCTTCAAGGTACAAATCAACTTCAATATTCCTATATTTGAAGGTCAGATAGACACAGATGTTGTAGACAAGTGGTCGAATCAACTAGAAGGGTATTTTTCTATCGATAACTTTTCGAATAGAGAAAATATTACTTTTGCTCTCCTCAAAGTCATTCCACATGTCAAATATTGGTGGAAAACTTTTTGTGAGAAAAAGGAAACAGAGGAACCCTCATTATGTACAGTTGAGGCCACCTGGGAATCCTTCGAGGATGTTATTTAGGAATAATACTACCCCATCAGAAGTTATGACAACTTTTATACCAAATGGACCACACTGTAGAAAGAAAGAGACCAAGCAGTGTCAGAGTTTAGAAATATCTTCCATACCTTGTGTGCCAAGTTGGATATCAAAGATTCAGAGTGACATCTGGTGCTAAAGTATCGTGGTGCTATGCATAGATACATCCAGACCAAAACGGAATTTCTGGACATGTCATCCTTGGGCACGGCCTACCAATATGCCTTCAAAATTTAGCAGAAGCTCAAACAAAATACACGACAATTTGGGCATGGGAACCCCTCAGAGCAAAATATAAGAAAGGGTGACCCCAACCAACAAAAAAAGGACAGAGAAAAGATAGACAATATCAGGACAACCATTCTAAGTCGCAAGAAAAGAAGCACACTACAAAGACAAAGAAAGATATCAGGAAGCGGTGCGACTTCCATAAGATCTCTTGGCATAACACTATTGATTTTCTCTCAAAGTAGTCGTTGGTGCCCGAAGTGAAAGACTATGAATCATATGCGGGTTATGACTCTGAGTCAGAACCAGAAAGGGGAAAACGAATCATTGATGTGGAACCTAGTGCCACTGTTGCTACCACCAATCTCTAACCTAGTGAACAAGATGAGCCAGAAGAAGGCGAGTGCCTCTTCCATTCAAATATATGGGTAAAAGGCACCCCACTGCACTTCATCATTGATAGCGGTAGCCAGAAGAACCTCATCTCAACAGAGGTTGTCAAGCATTTGGCCCTGCCTACAACGTCGCAACCATAAACCTACAACATTAAATGGGTCTAACAAGGAAGTGATCTTCGCATCAGCTAATAGTTTCGACTGTCGTACGACATCAAGCCCTTCAAAGATGAGTTATTGTGTGATTTTTCTCTTCTTGAAGTTTGTAATGTTATTTTGGGCCAACCTTATTTATGGAAACATCATGTTGTATATGATTCTAGGCCTCGTAGTGTTATTATTACTTTGAACAGGAAATTGTATAGGATATGCAAGGCAGCCCCTCCTAGTTCTAATTCCTTGATCTCTTCCAAGCAATGTACGAAGGTCATCTCTCATATGGGGAAGATTTTCTTCTTCGTGATTCACTCTCAGAATGAGCAAAATATCGTAGCCACATCCAAGGTATCTGTGGCCGACCTCTCCACACAATAGAAGCAAGTAGATAAGGTCATGGAAGAATACTCAGATATCTTCTCCTCACCTACCGGGGTACCTCTGAACTACCATGTCAATCACCCCATCAATATGAACCCTGACACACCACTTCCCAGTGGGCCAGTCTACCACCACTCTCTGTTAGAGAATGAGGAGATCAAGTGGTAGATCCAAGAACTTCTCCACAAGGGGAAAATCCTTCCCAACTCATCACCTTCTGGGAGCCCAATCATGTTGGTACAGAAGAAAGATGGAACCTGGTGATTGTGCATTGAGTATCGGTCTCTGAATAAAATCACAGTAAAAAACCATTATCCGATTCCCCAAATCGACGACCTCCTTGATCAAATCACGTGGGCCAAATACTTCATTAAGATTGATCTAAAGTCTGTCTACCACCAGATCCCGATAGAACAAATATATGTATGTAATATGGCCAAATGGCCAAACCGATGTCGTAAATCAAATGATCATGCATATCATGTGCATATATAATTCCAAGCACCCCCGCACATGGGATGAGAGTCTTCCCTATGTCCAACATAGCTACAACCGAGCCCTACATAGCTCAACTGGCCACAACCCCTTTCAAGTGGGATTGGGATTCCAACCATTGAGCCCCATTGATGTTTCACTACCCTTGGCAACCACCTCGACCGACTCGTCCCCTGCTCCACCAGAAACTGACAAAGACATATGGTTCAGTGAGAAGATATAGAAAATATGCCAATAGGTTCAGGATATTATATAGAAGTCTAATGCCAAGTGCAAGCAGCACCATGATCAACATCGGGTGCCACATAAGTTTCAGGTGGGCGACAAATTTTTCTTTCACTTGCATAAAGAACGCCTTATAGGGCCCCATCGGAAGATTCTCCCACTCTATTATGGGTCGTGCACCATCACCAAGGTTGTGGGTGACAATTCTTTTGAGTTCAACATTCCCCCTTTGCTTGGCCTACACCCAGTATTTAACGTAGCTCTCCTTTGGCCATATTTCCCACCATTATTGGACACCTCAAAAATAACAGAGCAGTTGACACCAATAGAGCTCAACCCTAACTGCATGCAACATGAATCCAGTGATCAGATTGTGGACACACATATCAAGGGCTCTTAACAGCAAAGGATCCAACTTTATAGAGTCATCAAAGTAGAGCAACTCCCGCACCAAGGCAAGTGGCTCACCCAGGGCCAAATTCAATAGAAATTTCATGATATGATGGGGGAACTCAACGCAATGGAGACCATTTATTCCTAAACATGGAGGACTGATCTAGGTGGATATCAGTGGCCACCCACCTATTCCATTTGCTCGAAAAATAGCTTTCCACCTTAACAGTTTTTCGGTAGTTTTCCGGGTTCCAAACGTCCAAGGCTGTTTTGAGGCCCTAAACGATGTTTTTTGGGGATTTGGGGCCTAGGTGATTACCAATGGCCTTGGCCTGGGACAGTCGAAAATCATTCTTCTCAGTTAGACTTTTCCAACGATCTATCATGCGCCTAAAACGGAGATCGTATGCAAAAGTTACAACCTCAGGAAGTTGATGTACTAACTTACCAAGAAGGGGCCCACATGAATTTTGGCGCTTCATCTCCTAGGATTAGGTTTTTGGATGTCTAGGGTTTTTTACATTCTTGTTTATTGTAAAATGGCCTTGAAAGCCTCATTGTAGTCATATTCTTGTGAAATGAGCACAACCATCACATCTCTTCTCAGAGATAAGCCACCACCATTCCAACAAGCTTGTTTTCTGTTGCATTTTACAGTTTCAGTTTATTTCCTTATTAGATAGAAAACCAGTTTTACTATATCTTTGTTATTTTGTGTTAAGCATCTTTTAATAATCAGTATTCATTTCGTTCTGCTCATAAAATACGGATCATTATTACAACTGATACCTTTTGTTTTGTTGATTTCATTGTCCTTCCAAATTCAATTACAAAGTATATTTATTTATCACAGTTTGTTATGTGTGTTGAGGATGTGACAACTTTGTCAATCAATTTTATTAGATGTGGTCATTCATAAATATGATCCTTCCATTCATTTGTAGATACTTTTTGTGTTAATGACTAGCAATTATTTTTAACAAACTCCGATGCTAAATGTTTTTGCGTCAACAATACTATATGTTTTCACTTGTTTTTTCTTTATTCTTATCATTCTCCTCTTTCATAAACAATAATGCTATTATTCTTTATTTTATGTATTGTTTAATTATTATATTTTGACAAAAACTATTCATTTTCTGTGCATTTAATTATATTAAGTTTCATTATTGAACATATATTCCCCAACTAACGAGCTACACTACCAACCATAAATCCATTATCTATATAAATATGATAAAAAAGTATATTATAACTCATGAAATAATCATCTCAACAATTAAATTCGCACTCCTTTAAAAATGCATTCATTCTAATATTAAAAAACTTTAAAAAAAAATTCCATCAAAATCACATCTCAAAGTATAACGTATTAACTCTAAAAAAAACAACTAAATATTTGAATGCTTGTTGGCAAGAAATGTTCAATATCATCTCACAGCACAATCTCTGTACACATAACAAATTTAAAAATTCTTTAAAAAAAAAGTCATTTCAATTCTACATATGTCCATGTAAATCAATTACTAATAAACCCATCCATTGTAAGTAGGTAAGGAATTATTACAATAATACCAACATTACCTCTTTGATGTTTGCAAATATCACAAGTGAGGATAGTGTATATGGTCAGTAGGTTTTCTTTTATCGACGTTTTAACCCTCCATTTCGGAAGCATTTATACCATCAAGAGTATTTTATTTGCTTACATGTTAATGCAATGGCTTTATGATAAAAGTTTGAATGATCCCCACTTATCACATTCAATTCATTTCACTTGTAAAAATCAAAGCATAGGAAATGCCTTTTTCTTAAAGCTTGAGAATTCCAAAAGGTAATAAGAATAATAAGGTTAAAGTTTTTCATCTATGTTGAACGACTTTTCGAAATGTGGAAATGTTGGAAACGTGGATAGAAGTGTTGGTAACGAGTAGAAGTTTCCCTCAAATTTACAAGAAACTTGAATTTGGGAGCGGCAATAATATATATCAAAAAAATATAAAAAATATTTTAGATTACAATGTATAGAGATATTGATACATTTTAAATCTTATTTCAATAAAATTGAAGTGGAATATAGGACAATGTTTCTCCTATTGCAACAACTACAATATTCAAATTACTAATTTAATTCGTGCTAATAATTAAATATAAATATATTTCACACAATAATGAAACTTTAATATCCATAAATATTCCACTAGAAAATGAGAAACAAAATTTAAAATACATATATACAATTTTAACATCTTTTTAAAATTAAACTTTACATATATAAACTTCAAACATCTTTGTAAATTTGAAGCATTATTCTTTTTTTATTGAAAAAAACAAAATAGTACTACTCTTCTAATATGAAAATACAATAAAAGTCAATGATATGGTTGGTTGATATCAACTACAGAGTCATGTTTAGTTTGGGTTTGAAGGAAAACATAAATGCATTAAAAGTTTTTCATACCCACAACTACAAAGTGAGTATTATTAAGTTTTTTTACTTTACTAATTTTTGAAATAATATTAAACTGTTTAGTCTTAGTTTTATAGTGATATTTTGAATAAATATAATGAAAATATTTGTAAGAAATTATGTATTTGTAATAAAGAAATAAATATATTTACATTTTAATTTAATATAATTCTAATTTAAAGCTCTTCTTTTAGAATAGTCATTCTCAAGCTCCCATTTATTTGATGTTGAATCTCCCAAAAAGCTCTCAAGTTCTCAAAAGAGTTTTGATTCAATTGAGGACATTCCCAACTAGTTCCCAAACTCTCGGAACTTCGGAAGCTTGAGAACTAGATGTTAAAAATACCGAGAGCGATTCCCATGCAACTATGCTTTTCACATTAAAAAAATAATAAAAATAATTTGGAAATTTAACCATAAGAATGTGTTTTGATTCTTTCTGTGTTGATGATAGGCATAGATTTTCTAAATAAAATCTGTCACGCATAGATTTTTTCAATATTTGCGTTGTAATTACAATGCAATTCACCATTCCTTATCACATCACCTAACTATACATTTGACATCTATGTGTATGTTGATATAAAATTTTGGACTATTTGCAAATGAAATCAATGTATGCTTATCACATGGCATTTCCAATGCATGGGTCGATCTTCAAAGTGGAGCGACATGAGAAATTGACTTGGACTCTATTTTAGATGGAAAAGAAATGTAAAAAATAAAATTACAAATCCAACTAACAGATCATTTGTTTACATTATTTACATTCTCTGGCGAAAAAATCGGTGTTATTATTATTAATATTAAATATTTTGGTCATCCTTGCATCACTTTCTGTTTGTGTTTGATTGGATGTAGAGACTCTGAATTCACCGAACACTTACTCTTTCATAATAATATTGTTGAATTCACCATCTCCGACCATGTACTGCTTATAAGAAGAGTTAAAGTCCACTAGCATGATTTTTTTCTTTTTCTTCTTTGCCTTAGAAGAAGAATGTCATTTGCGTGGTCGATTAGGTCATGTTTCCTCCACATATTTATATTAACTGGACTACTTTCACATTAGTCTATGTGCCTAGGTTTTGCTTATGGTTTCATAATTGTAGTTATTGGACCTCTCTTTCTCTTCTGTTGCACTGTCACAATAAGAATGTTGTCCAATAGATCCATTTAATACAATATGAGATTGCTATTTGTTTTCCTCATTTCTTTGTTTCTATACCCACCAACTGCTATTTCCAATTCATCATTCCTCGGAGATGCCAATGTGTTGATCTCATTGAGAGGAACAATGATTTTTCCTAATCATATTTTATATAGTTGGAGACCCTCAAATTACACCACCCATTGCTCATGGACTGGCATCCAATGTGACCATATCGGCCAAGAAGCAACTCTGCATCTCTCCAACATGAATATTTCAGGCTCACTCCCCTGTCAAGTCACAAATCCAACAGCCCTCCGTTGGCTTAACGTTTCCTATAACAACCTCAATGGAATCCTCCCCTCCAACATATAAAAATTGAGGAACCTAGAGGCTCTAGATGTCTATTCCAACAATTTGTCAGAGACATTACCAATGGATTTGAGCTATCTTTTGAAGCTCGAGCATCTTAACCTGGAAGGAAACCACTTATTGGGGAGCATTCCTAAAAATATTAAGCAAAGACATAATTGATGAAACACACTACACTGTTGATGTGTATTCTATTAATATGAACATGTATAGTTACACAATATGGTTACAAGATGTTACATAGTGACTTACCAACTCCTGTAACAATAAACTAACTAACTAATTAGTCTAAGAGTGTAATTAGGTATTTTCCTTAACACCCCCCCTAATTACATCTGGGAAAAACTATCACTATCACCAACATCCAATGCAATAATGCATATCACCATAGTCCAATTCAATAATGCAATAGACTTCACACTCCCCCTTAAACAAAACTTGGTCCTAACTCTAAGATTAATATATATCTCACATTTCCCTTGTTAATCGAAGATTCAAATTCTCTGATACAATCATCAAGTTAGCATACGAGTAGACACCCTTGTATCTACCAAAGTGGACTTTATACCACATTCCTCTACCAAAGTGGACTTAATACCACATTCTTCCACTGGCTAGTGGCTCAAGCTGCTCAAAACTAGGGATAGTTGTGATGTATCATGGCCAACACTTCATGCTGCTCAAAACCAAGGATACATGCTACATGATCACATATATACCTATGTAGGCCTGATTTGATAAGGGCCTATTGAACATGGGGAACAAAGCTTTCATATAACAAAGCTCACAACTTCTTACAAATGGGACCAAAAAAACTTAGACCAAAAAACTTACAGGAGTGTCTATTAGGGTTTCAGTACAACCGAGCATGCACCCCTCAAATTACAACAATTCATTTCTTATGTATTTGCTGATGAATGAAAAAACCAAAAAATTAGTTATATTTTGTTGCATGTATCTGCCCATCTTTCTTCTTTGCAACTTTCTTCATGCAGTTTTTACTACTCAATAATGTGGAAATGTTGTCCATAAAAATGGCTCAATGTCAATGATATTTGCTCTTCAAAAATAGAAGAGGAAATACTTTTGTCTTAAGGCTTCTTCTCGTTGGAAGCCTTGATTCTCTTTCTTGTAGATGATTTGCTCCATGACGACTCTTCTTCATCTATTGGCTTTGTTGGTCTAGCTCGAATATTCTTCTTCGATTCACATAACTTCTTATCTCTTTGCAACTCTCTTTATAAATGAAAAAATAAATCTCATCACCATGCTTAACATATTTTTTCTCTTGAATTTACCTTGTCTTGGATTTCCTTATTCTCCTGTCATTTGTTAGAGTTGCTAATTCTAACAAAATAACTATACCAATATTGAGTTAGCTAGACTCAATAAGATTCAATGCATTCTTCCAAGACACAAATATTTTCTCATATCACCAAAGCTTAACAACTTACACAAGCAACAACTCAACAAACTAAGCATTCTTTCAACAAACAAACTATTCCCAATCATTTTGAGAATTTCATCCAAATCCATTCCAACCATAACATTTACATGTGGCACTCCATATCTGTCCACTCAATTCGATATCACATGAAACAATTCAATATCACATGAAATAGTCCGTTCCATTCTCAATGCATTCTTCAAAATCTTCTTTCTTTTTAAAGACTGGCGATGATCTTGCTTAATGAAAAATCATTTTTAATGGAAAATCCTTTCTTGCCTTTCCTTTTATATCCTCTGCTCTAAAACATTAAAAGAAAACACTCCTCTTTTATAATTAAAAAACACTTTTTTTTTTTAATTTCTTTATGATGGCCAAAACTTAAAATAAAACTCATGTCTCTTTGGCTTTACACATCATTTTAAAAAATAATAATTACGTCGAAAGGCATATACTGTAACGA